>PVLD010022472.1:0-29236 GCA_004027595.1 Dinomys branickii
CTTTCCCACGTCTCGCCCCGGCAGCCTGGTCCGCCCTACCACATCTCCCCCGGCATCTCAGAGAAATACGCCCAGTTTAAACTTCCCAGCCGAGGTTCCGGCATTCACGCTCACCAAGTCTGTCTCGAGCTGGTGGTGTTTATTAAGGAGGTTCGCTCCCTTGCTGCTCACCCGGTCGCCATCTTCCTGAGTCCCCGATGTAGTTCTTTTTCTATCACACTTTAAAGGAAGGGAAAGAAAGTGAAAGGGAAGGGAAAGGAAAAAAAAAAGAAAAATTATATATATTCAAAAATATGTAAGAAAGTAAGTATGTATGTACAGCATATCTTACATAGATGTACTACTGACTTAGGTCACTTTATAGTAAGGAACAGCTGATGATTAATTGTTTGACCAATTTCGCATGTCTGTATCTGTGTTCATGAATATACACTTCGAAGTTATCATTAGGTAAAGCAACAATCATTGCTGAGTCCCTGTCACCTTGTCTGTAAATCAGTTTTGATTGTACTATTTCTTATGCTACTTTGTGTCTGTCTGTTAATATGTTTTTGTTCTTTTACTTTTAAAATAATAAAAAAAGGAAAGAAAAAATACTAAGTTTATATGCCTTTTTAAGGAACTGCCATGGTTTTTCACTTTTGCAAGTAATTTATGCAAAAGCTGATTATAATTCACCAATGTTGCTTTAATAGCATTGAAAAGTCACCGTGTGAATCTTAAAATAACTAACAGATCCTGTAGAAATTGCTGACTGAGCTAGAATAGGAACAGTGCTGCTTCTTTCCTGTAACCTATTTCCTTCCAGCCACGGCATTATACTAAAGAATGTAAAACCGTAAGGCTGGGAGGAAATTTGAGTGCTTATATAATCTACTGCCTTATCATTAGGCAGCTTGAAACCTCAACCAGATTAGACACTATTCTCTTCTCAAATGCCACATAAAAAGACAGTTCTCAGCTTTCCTTGGTACCACATGCTGTTCTTTTGTGTCACTGAAAAAATGTTTCTGAATACATAATCTATGTCTTCCAATTTAGAGTTCAAGCGTGATAGGTTAAGCTACGTGTTCTAGAGAAATGTGGAACCTCTGTTGTGGCTTTATATTAATCAGGGAAGACTAGTGTGCATTCTTGTTCAAACTCCCAATCTCAGTCACAGAAGGTCCATCAGTAGGTAACCTTGGGGGCTTTACAGTTCTTGGTTTGGGACCCAGGCCAAGGGGCAGACACAGGAACACGTCCATGGCAGAGGGGAAAGGAAGATGCTGGCATTGCATGTGCTGGCTATCACATTTCCACATAAAATAGGCACACGTTACTTCTCACATTTTATTGGACAAACTATGTGCCACTTCTCACATTCGTGCAGACATAACCTCTCTGCAAGTGGGCAGGAAGGTACAATCTTACCACGTGCCTCCAATGAGAGGCAGCTAGAATTCTTGGGATAGCTCTCATGACTACCCGAGATTCTTACACCATTCTTTCCATGCTAACATGAAATGAATTTGGAGGAAAATAATTTGGATTGCCCAGGCACAAAATTAGCTTTTTTAGCACAATGATTTTAATAGCTTATTTGATTTTTTGAGCCATATTTGAGCTTTTGTAAGACATTAAATAATACAGAATGATGTAAGGACAGTTTTCTACCTTTCAAACTATAGTGATTTCAAATTCCCCCCATTTCAGAATTCAGTCCCTAAATAGAACCAGAATTATTCAGAACTATGTCAACATCATGATTTCAAACACATGAACTTCCCACTGATTGTTATTTTCTGTTATTCATTCATCAAGTGTATGTGAGTGTCTAACGGTAGGCAAGCAGGGGTTAGCAAAGCAGACAGCCCTGATGGGAATGCTTCGGTGTTCTGGAGTCCCATAGTAATGGGTCCACTTATGTGTTCTGTTGGAATTCACCGGATTCCTTGAATTTGTGAATTCACATCTTTTTTTATCCATTCCACAGACATTATGTCTTCAAAAATGGACTCTTTCCTGTTCTTTGTCTTCTCCTAGATTTTATTAGACTTTGTTAAACTTTGTCATTTTGGTCTCTAAGTCACTTTAAAAATTTTGTACTTTATATCTCTCTTGGTTTCATTTTGATTGATACTCTTTTCTTTGTTTGATTTTTAGATCGTGTTTTATGGTTCCTTGTTATCTCTTTGGGTAGTGTCCAGTCTGTTGTTGTGCTTATCCACTAAGTTTTACATTTTAATTGTTAGTTTCATGAGTAGATATTTTATTTGGTTTTATAAAATTAGCTTGCATATTTTTTATAGTACTGTGTTCCATGGTCATCTTTCCAAGCTTGGGTTTTACTTCTTTAAATATAATGTATTAATAATCATCATTTTATACTCTGATCTGTTAATTCCGATATCTGAAATATTGAACGTCTGATGCTTCTGTCGTGGTGCCTTGTTTTCTTTAGTGTTTGGTGACTTTGAAGGTGAGTCATTCACATTTTTCACTGGGATTCTAGGACTTTTTTGGCTTTCATATCTGGTTGCACTACCAGCCCAGGAGCATTTTTAGACTAAACCTTGTTTCACGTTTCTTCCCCTCCTCAAAACTGGCAAAACTGGTGAAAACAATTATCTCTAATTTATAGCAGGTTCTTCCTTCACCTAGAGTTGTGGTCAACACACATTTTAAGTATGCAAACGGTGGTATCCAAATAAGTTCAGTGTTTTAAATCTCACAAAAAGCACATTTAAAATACACTATAAATATTAAAACTGCAGGAACAGCAATGTTTCTTATATAAGCACATAATTTTTTTTTTTTTTGGTGTTTTATTGAAAGAAGAAAAGTAAAACCACATATGCTTGGTTAATGAATAAAGTTACTCAGGTACATAAAACCATTAGCATTACTTTAATATGATCACAACTTCATAAGTCACTTTTTGTCAAAAGTATTTGTACAGAGATGAGTACTCCAAGGGATGGGAATTAAATCTGCTGCCGCAGGCCAGGGTTTCCTCTGTCTTTGCTTCTTTTCTTTCTGTCTTTCCTTCTGTATCGCCACTTTTCCAGCGTACACAGTTCTATCAAGCAATAATAGGGACTAACAATAAGTTAAACACGCTAATACTGTCTGAGATATACCATCCCCATGCACGAAGTATTCAATAATGATGTAGGAAAAGCAAAAAAGAGAGAAAGAAATTAATCTTTGTATACTTCCTGTAGGCACAGTGAAATATCAAAATATGGCCTGAGTTTACAGGGTCGGGTTTCTGTGTCTGAGTCTTCATCCTCTTCTTTCTAAGCATTTCCTAAAGGGAAGAATGACACAGAATGTCAGCTTTGTTGAAGACATTGTTTCCGAATTCATTTTTCTTCACTGCTGTCTCTGTGTGGATCCCTCTGAACTCATCCTCTGTGTGGAGAGCACAATTCTTAACCTTTTCTGGCTATTTCTGGCACTCCGTTGCTTTCCACAACCTGCACTGGCTCCTCCGCTGTGGTGAAGGCAGTGCCAGCCTGCCAGCAGCTCCTCCGTGCTGTGTTCTCCTTAATTGTTAAAGTTCTCTAGATAAGCCAGCTTCTCACAGGCTGCTCTCCTAGAAGTGGTCGTTGGGGCATCCTTTCATTTCCAGGACACCACTCTTCCCGTTAGTTTGTTATAGGAAAGAACTGACCACAACTGGAAGAGTGGCTGAGGGGTCGGTCTTTGGAAAGAGGTTACAGTGGGGTCCCTGGCAGGTTTCACTGACTAGGTCTCAGAGACAGACAGACCAGAACAGAATAACGGTTTGCACTGCATTATGCTATTTTGTAATGCTCCGTATTTGGAAGGAAGTGGTGAAGCCTTCAGAAATGGGCTCTATAGACTACAGGTAATTTGTTGATTTGCTCTCATTTTTCCATTTGCAAGGTCAGGCTCTGGTCAGGTTGGCTGTAGGACTCTGAAAACATTTTAGATGGTGTATTAAGTCAATGTTCTTTAGAGAAGTAGAACTAATACGATCCCCTACTCTCTCCTTCTCCCCCCCTCTTGTCTCCCTCTTTCCCCTTTCTGTCTTTCTCTACTTATATATCATTAATACATCATCTGTCTATCATCTATCTATCATTTATCTACATTTCTCTATCTTTCTATCAGGAGACTTTAAGAAAGTAACCCTTGTGATTTTAGGACCTGGCAAGTCCAGAATCTGTAGGGCAGCTCAGCAAGTTGGAGAATCAGCCAGGGTTTCTATGTCGCAGTCTTGAGGGAAAATTTTTTTTTTCTTACTCTTTCAAGACCAATTTTTCCAGCTGGGATTTTAATATGGCAAAGCCTGGGAAGTCAGCCTCCTTGAGATCACTCCGCCAGTTCCTTCAATTGTTTATGATCTCTGATTATTTTGATACTTTCCTAAATAAGGAGAAGAAGCACAGAAATGGTATTCAGTTTACATTTTGAAAGGGGGAGAACTCTGACTGTAGCGCATATCCCATTCAAGTTTGTGTTGGTTGGCTTTGTGATGTTGCTTGATAAGACAGTACATGGATATTTGCCAGGTGAGCGGAAACTTGACAAAATGAGGCAAGGAAGGCAACTGGACTTGTTTGGGAAATGATATCATCAAACAAGAGAATACAACACAGATTTATTGTTAAAGCCATACATAAATGTCTTAGCCAACTTCAGTCGCTTTTCATATGACCAAGTCCTTAAAATATAACATTATGCCAGTCTTGGTTATTCTCTTGTTGCTGGGACAAAACACCCAACATCTGCAGTAAAGGATAGCTCGCAGTTTTTAGAGACTTCAGTCCATAGCAGGCTGGCTATAAGGTAGGTGGCATAGCAGAGGAGCATCACAGAGGACAAAGAGTGCGTAGTGTGGCTAGCAAAGAGGCAGCAAGCGGCAGGAAGCAGCAGGAAGCAGCAGCAGCAGCAGCAGCAGCAGCAGCAGCAGCAGCAGCAGCCAGGATGCCTCTTCCTTTTATCCCATCCAGGCTACCAGCCTTTTGGGTGATGCCACTCACACCCAGGGTGGGGCTTCCATTATCCACACCAATCTATGCTAAACCAGTTTAGTTATCACAGGCCTTTAATCACAGTACCACACACCTGTGATCCAGCCACCTCCTTAAAGCCCCTGCGGTGAGTGCCTGAGGTTTTGGGGAGACATTGAGATATAAGCAATAACAATTCCTAACCCACAGATGCTAAATATATGTGTGTATGTGTACAAAGATCTGTTGACAATGTATGGAAACAGGCAGGAAGCTTTCCATCCCATATGAACTTAGGCTGCAAACCTGCAGGAAGTCCAGCTTGTAGTTACATATAAGTTTGAGACAGTAGACAGTATTTTTAAAACACTAAGTTTTGGGTAATTTGTTATAGCAGCCACTAGGAATACAATGCCAGTGACTTTGCCTGCATAGCTTGACCAATGGACACTATGTCCTCTGCTCTGGCTGCTCTGCCAACCTGTTCTTTTATGGCCTCTGTGATCTACCTGCCCATCAGTCACCACATCCAGTCACTTCTTTATAATGTTGCTAAGTGCGAGGGTTATTGTCTCCAGAGAAGACTTTATCTTTAGAAGAAGTTCCCACAGTAACTGCTAACTTTGTGTCTTTTTGTTGCTTTTTTTTTTTTTTTTTTTTTTTTCCTGAGACAGGGTCTTGCTATATAGTTCATGCTGGCCTTGAACTCACTTTGTAGGCCAGGCTGGCCTTGAACTTGCAGTGATCCTCCTACCTCAGCCTCCCAAGTGCTGGGATGACTGGTGTATTAACTTTAATATTTGAAATTATTACTCAATTTATTGAAGTTACAAATGAAAAACACAAACAGTAACAAATGGAACAATTATTGTTTCTTGAGCTCTCAGGTTCACTTGATATGTTTTATTATGAGATCAGCAAATTTTGGTTATCACTTTTTAAAGTGCTTTTGATTGGTATTTGGGAATATTTACAAGTTTAGTTTATTGGACTCATTTAAAAGTTTCAACTGAAGTGGGTGTGGTGGTACACACCTGTAATCCTAATTTTCAGGAGGCTTAGGCAGGAGGATTTCTGTGAGTTTAAAACCAGCCTGGGCTATGTAGTGAGTTCAAGTCCAGCCTGAATGACATACCAAGATCTTGTCTTAAAACACCAACAAATTTTTTTCAATCTATATTTATAAATTTAGTGTATTTGATTTGTCCCATAAATACTTCAATTACCTTTTTTCATAATTAATGTTTTCTCAAACTCTTAATTTGTTCTTATAAATCTAAAATAAAACCAGTATACTTACTAAAATGGAAAAATTTAATGTCTTTTAAGAGTAACATGCCAGCTAAAATTTTCTAAGTTCAGTGTACATTTTAAATAGTCTGAGTTGTTATTTGAGCAGGCCAAATGTTTTTAAAGGTATACATACATAAAGCCAATGTGCAAACAAATATGAATATGAGGGTTTTGATTCTTTTAAACATTTTTTTTACTGAATTTAAAATATTTCTGGTGATTAAAACTACTCATTTAGGAAACAGTTGTGTTTTCCAAAATCATGGTGGAAACTGCATAACAAAAAGGATTATGGTTAAGATTGGATTTTTGTTGTAGTTACAGAATGAGATAAATAGCTGTTTCATAGTCATAAAGATGCTGAAAGAAGCTGTCTCTTTCTAATGCTTAGACTTTCCCTTTCATTGTTCGATGTGGGTACCATCACCTTAAAATTCTTCACATTGATCACATCTTTAACATGGTGCTTTACAAACTGGTTTTTCTGGGAAAATACACTTAAATAATTATTGCATTAAAAATTCTCTGTTTAAAACAGTTTGGATAATATTGTTTCCTCTGTTTGAGAGAGTCTTTGCTCACTTTAATGCGTTAAAGGCATTTACTAATCTTGTAACAAAAGCCTTTGTTTACCTCAGTTCAACCTCGCATTTCTAAAATTAGGTAAACCAGAATCTTTTTCCTCTTACATCATAGTCACACCCTGCAGAGCCCTGGGCTTGAGGAAAGCTCCTCAGATCTGTCCGCTCTTGTCCATTCTCATCACTTTAGTTCAGACCCTTATTATCTTCCTCCTAGATTAGTCTATTAGATCTAAATAGAATCCCTGCTTCTTTTTTTTTTTTCCTCATTTTCAATGTGGTCTTCAGATGCTGGTCGGGCAATCTTCACATAACTCACCTCTAAATGTGCCTCAGAGAGGGAGGAGCATTGAACCTGAATCTGGACACTTTATTTTACTCATTTCTTGGCTTTGCCATGAACTAGCAGTGGGATCTCAGAAAATTCCTGATGTCTGGCTAGGCCTCTGTTTTTAGAACTGAAAAGTTATCAACTTGTTCTACGTGACACTAGACTTTCAGCTATAAAATTCTCTGTGTCTAGGACAGTGCAATTTCCCTCTTTCCTTTCATGAAACTGCCCTGGCCTACCTGTGTCTCACTTAATTTCTTCTTCTTTCTGTCCTGCATGTCACAGTTCTATGCGATGCTTTTCCTTGCTTCTCCTTTCTTTCATGTCTTAGATTCCTTTTGTCTGTGCTTGTAATTCATTGTCAGCTTTTAAGATACATTTCAATTGTCCTTGCCTTCAGGGAAGTTTTAACCTCCCCAATCATTTGGAATTTCTTTCAACTGTGACTTGCAGCTCTTTACACTTCCATTCCAACTCTTGTCATTCTGCCTTGATGTACATACACATATGTATATGTCCATGTATTTATGTATGCATGTATATGTGTATATATATATTTATGTGTATGTTTGTAGTTTTTATATCATCTATTGTTAGGGTTTGAGATAGGTGCTAAGTTGATAAGACTTAATCAGAGTAGGCTGTGACCCATTAGAGATGTCCTGGAGTAAAATCTGAGCCTGTGGTGAAAGTACTGCCTTTTTATTTGGATATAAGATATAATAGGAGGAGGTCATTAAGAACTTCTTAAATATATATTGACAGTAAATGTTCACTGTCAGTTATACATAAAATCAGGAGTTTGAAAATGTACTTCAAATTATTAAGGATTAGGCACTTTTACTTTTTGTCTGGATGACCGTCCCTTTTGTAGCAGTTCATAGCTCTTTAATTTTCTCCCATGATGCTTCTTTGGAAATAGCAAGTTAAGTAAATAAAAATCCTTCTATTGAGAGAAAGAACAAAGGCTGAGGTAATCTTGTCTATTTGGCTATTCCATTACCTTCCAATTTGTTTTTGTCCGAGATCTGAGTCCTTCATTTGAACTTCATTTCGTAGGCATTCCTTAGACATTACGTTCCAAGCCCCACAGTACTCAAATTAAGCCAGAATAATTGTAATTCTGTGTATATGTTCTACATATTGATCTTGTGACAAAATAAAACAAAAAGCTTCAAGCAGCCCTCTTTGTGTTCCCTCTGTCTTATACACATGTATGTACATTATAGAAATAAAACCCTGCCACCTTAAATTTCTCCTCATAGATTAAACATGATTTTTCTTTTTTCCGAGAGCCTTGGAATAGCTTCTCTGTGAGGATAGCTGCTGTGATTAGAGAAGGGAGCAGCGCCGTGCCTGCCATTTGGATAAGGATTTACTGAGGTCTATAATGCTGAGCTACTCATAAGAGAAGCTTGAAATATACATCAAAGGGAATTTAATCTAGGCAAAGCTAAAAATAAAAAGGCCCATTTCATGGAGACATGCTAGTTAAAAAATTGAGGAGTGTGAGAAAGGGACTTATCATCTGGCAAGAACAGTCCAGAAAGAGAGGACATAAAGTTAGCTGGTGATAAACACAGTCCGGGAGTCTCTAAGGCTCCAAAGACTGGAATTCACATAGAAAACGTATGTTCTAACTTTGTGCTTTGTTTCCTTTAGCTCTTTTAGAAGGTATCCATGTTCGCGGATGAGCTGAGCTTTGGAATTCAGTTTTTATGGGAGAAAGGCTGTGGTCGTGGTCTTGGTATCGCGGGGGTACTCACTGATGTCATGGGAAACAATGTGATATTTCTGTCGCTGTGATGCAGGAGCATCCACATCATACTCAGAATGTGCAATTTGCTCTGCTGAGCTAAGGGTATTGTGTCCCTCAGAATTCTTATGCTGAAACCTAATCTCCAGTTCACAGTATTTGGAAGAGGGACCTTTGGGAGATAATTGAGTGATGAGGGTTGGGCCCCTAGGACTGGGATTTGTGCCCTTATAAAAAGAGAGTCCCCCCCCCCCCATATGAGCACTAAGTGAGAAGACCGCTATCTCTGAGCCAGGAACTGAGCCCACAGTACATGCTGAATCTGCTAGTAGCTTGGTCTTTCCAGCCCCCAGTGATGTGAAAAATGCCCATGTGGTAATAAATGTGTTTATCACAGGCTAAGGGACTAAGCCAGTTAGTGTATCTTTAAGGCGAGCTGTATGTTTTGCAGCTTACCACTCATAGTCATTGGTTCTATTCTTTGAAATCCCTGCTTTCTTAGGCAGATTAAATCCCTATTATGTGCTTATACATGATGCTAGAATTTCAGGCAGGTCATTTGTCACTGATCAGAGCATGGATAGCTAGGAGAAAACCTGTTTTCTTGTTTGGAAAAACAGCTCAAAATGCAAGTTATGCTGTTGGCAGCCTAATGGCTACATTTTCAAGCATAAAATAACTCCATGTGCCTTAATATGGAGGGCATTTTAACTCCTAGTTTGAAGAGTGAGCTCACTGTCCACAGCGCATCAGCCACTCATTCAAATAAAGGATTTTCTTATGATCATGTTTATTGCCAGACGTGATATTTCTAGCATAGTGTTTCAGAACAGACCTTTTGTGATTATTTGGGAAAATATATGTCCAGTACTTTTGAAAATAGAAGATGCAGAGCAAGATAGTTAAGGGTTGATTTTCATCCTCTGGATCTCCATATTCATTTTATTTAAATGGTTGATGGCTAACAAGTTTGAACATATAATCATCAACAAGTTGAGGGCCTCTAATGACATTTCTGTGTGCTTGTGCTGTGATTAGAGAGGGCAGCAGTGCTGTAGAGATATGGGACATGGGGAATGTACTCTTCACTACAATTACAGTTTAACAATGGTGAGTTTCATGGTAGTTCTATATGAGTTTGGGGCTGTTGTTTAGGATACCACCATAGCTTTTGTTTGAAGATTCTTTTTTTTTTTTTTTCCCGTACCAGGGATCGAACTCAGGACCTTGCGCTTGCCAGGCAAGCGCTTATGCCACTGAGCTATACCCCCAGCCCCTGAAGATTCTTGGGGCATTAGCTTTGGTAGTTATAACTAAGATCATCCCCTGTGAGATGCATAGTATGCAACATAAATTAATTCTGACAAAAATAATATGTCAATACAACAAATGTTATTATATCAAAGCTAAACATCTTTATCATTATGTATTTTTATCTATAATACAATGACAATTGATATTATTATGCCTGTGAAACATTCCAAGATATGAAGGTGTTGAATTAATAAAAGTTATATGGTATTGGATATAGTTTTTTGGAGCTGATGTACTTGATCGCATTCTTTTGACAACTGATTATTCATGTGTGGAATATGCAGTGACTTTCAATTTCCCAGAATAGAGCCTATAAAACTTATGAACAGATTGAGTTCCCAAAATATATTTGTATATCAATTTGTTTGGATCTAAGAAATATGTTTCTACGAAAACAATGTTATATTGTTTATACAGAAAAGTTTGTCGTATATCTATTCTGTGCCAGGCAGTACAGGAATAACAGAGAGAGAGAGCTAATACAGCCGCGGAGACTTCTCTCACGGGAGGCCGGCTCTCGCGTCCTCTCACAGGAGGGAGGGGTAAGTAGCAGTGATGAGTGTGCTAGGGTGCTGCGGGACACACACAAAGATGAGAAAACCATTCTAGGGACCAGGAAGGGTTTTCCTAGGAGGGAAATGCCCAAGTAATTTTAAAGAATAAGTGAATGCTAGCATATTGGTTGTGTGAGGGAGGAGGAGGGTGACCCATGAGTAGGACACATTGAAGTGAGTTCACAGTGGCATGAAATAGTAAGGTGTGGCCGGCAGTACGGTGTAGCCAAAGCGGGTAGAGCAGGATAGAAGCCGTACATGTTACTTGAAAGCTATGGACAGCTTTTGGCATTTCATCCATGGGGAACAAAATCACTATGTTAATTCTCTGGAAAGATTATTTCCATAGTTTGACAGTAGGTCAGAGGAAGCAGGGTTATCCTATACAGGGAAGGCAGATCATTGGAAATGTAGATGTCCAAGGCTGAAGTGGTGAGACCAGAACTGCAGAGTCTTATGATCACCTTCATCAAGGCAGCACCAGCCTCTCGGTTTTGTCTGCATCTTATTGTCTGAGCAGTGTCAGACCTAGTTCTTTGAACTGGTTTTGTAAAATACTGCTCTCCATTTCCACCTACTTTGCCATCTCCCAGGAGTTCTGGGGACCCATATCCTCTCTTTTTATCTTCAGCATGTCCTAAACCTAGAAACAACCAAAAACCATAAACCCTGAGAGAATCAGACTCCCTTGTGTTGAGGGAGAGAAAATCTGGGATGGGATTGAGATCTTTAGCTCCTCATACCAAGTTTCTGGGCTAGGCTTTGCTGGGACCATTTTGACCTAAGGAATTTAAAAAATTTAGTTCCTGATTGAATGTTTGGGGAATGGGAGATAAGAAAAAGTTCGGGATAATTTTGTTTTTTAGCTCAGATGATGAGAGTATCATTTGCTGATGTATTTTATCCCCCTCTCCTGAAAGGAGGGTGTAAAATGTCAATGCAAGATAATAAGTTTGACTGTGCAACTTTGGGGCATCTAGGAGAGAACCCAAGAATGGTCTTATGGTGCAAGAGTTCAGAAGAGGTGTGGCTGGTGAGGTAGACATGAAGGTCGTCTACATAAACTGCGTCATTGAAGATGTAAGGGCAGTGATGTCAGTTCACTCAGAAGACTGATTAAAGAAGGGGAGATCAAGAAAGGAGATGAAGAACCCTAAATTTCAGAGGGAAATCTGAGGATGAAGCTTTATGGAGATGGATTTCTTCATCAACACAAAAGGATAATAAACCAACTGTAATCCAAACAGTTAAAACATGTTACCTTGAAGGAATCAAATTCCTTCTCAAAACACTAGGCAGTCTTATCTCCCTGATAGAAGAGGCTGTCCATATCCAATGTTGTGCTTACTGTGACCTCACATATGACCCATAAATTACTAAGTAAAATTAAGCTGGACAAAAAGTTATGAATGACATGCAATAAATATATAAAGCCCTTCAAAAATCATGTTTGTTTTGGGAGCAATTTTACCCATGAGAGTCAGAACAATTTCAGCTAAACAGTAGATAAATACGCCAAAGAGAAACTGCTGAAGTTCAAAGAATTCTGCAGAATAAATTCACTCCTGGTTAAAATGTTTTGTTCTAGCAGTCACAGTCTAGCATGAAGTATTCTGAAGTCAGCAGTTGTGAAGAAGCCTTGCCGTTCTGAAGGGCAGGTTTCTTCCTGTGAGCTACAGCAGAACAAAGTAATACATAATGAAAGAAAGCAAGGGTAACAAAACTTTCCTTGAGAGAGTTGTGTGTGGAAATTCTCTTTAGTCTTTGTTATTTGATAAAAGCCTTTTCTCCAAGTAAATAAATTTATACAGCTTTATTTACCAGGAAGTTTGACCCTGTGTGTGAACCAAGAAGTATAATTTTTACTGAGGCAAGAGTTGCCTCACAAGCCTGTTGCTGTAACCTTGGGCTTTCGTACTTTAAGGAGCGTTTGCCACACAAGGAAATTCTAACTGGGAATAAAAGAAAAACCTAAGAATTTTTTTGATAAAACCCAATGTAACAAGGTTTATCCCTATTTTCACATATTTCAATATTTATGCTCAAAGTTTGGAGGTCTATTGAAGTAAAAAACTATTCACTAAATCACCTACATAGAAAGCTAACACTTCATAATTAATATGTAAGCTGTGGTAAATGGCCCATAAGATTGATAACTTTTTAAAATCATTACTTTTCATGTTTGAAGATATATGTGACTGAATCTTGTTCCATATTGTTTTGTTTTTCTTTTTTAAAAGTTTTTTTCTTCAGTCAGATTTTATTGGTACATTTGAAATATACATAATGATCACATTCATCAAGATAATTTGTACCTGTATGTTCCATATTGTTGAATGATAGGATTCAGCACTTCTTTACTGCATTACTTAGCATATAATATTCTCTTTGGCAGGCTGATGTCCTTTCTTCTTGAGATATGACCAGCCCAGGGAGACATTGCTGACATCAGGCTCTATTCTGCTGATGTTACACAAAACTGCAGGATTTAAAACATGGCATTGCTCCAGCAATATATGCTATTTTTCCTAGACAGCACAAAGTAACACAATAAAAAGTCACAGCTGGTGTAGTTGTCATCTTATTTATCCATTCATGTCTTCATCACCATGGCATTAACTTTTCAGATGCTCCTGTAAACCTAGAATTCCATTATTTATGTGGGTTAAGGAGTTAAAGCAATCCATCCAGTACAGGTTTGTGATGAATTGATTGCTCATGAATTGATTGCTTAGCACTTACAATATATTTTCTCATTGAAAAACTATACTGTAAATGAGAATTACGTTTCCAAGCCTCTAACCCATAATGCAGCTAAAGTAATAAACATATTAAATAAAATATGAGACAGCACCGTGATGTCACTTTTTTTTTTTGCGATACTGGGGATCAAACTCAGGACCCTGCGCTTGCTAGGCAAGCGCTTATTCCACTGAGCTATATCCCCAGCCCCTGTGATGTCACTTTTTAAGAATAAAGTGTACATAAGTAGGAAGTGTGTTAAAATTTGAAAGAATAATATTTTCAATATTAATAAAAGCAGGTATTTATATGTACAATGATTTAACTGTGTGTGTGCATAATTTATTGACCTAGTCCATGTATTATAAGCCATACACTGGAGAGAGAAGTGGATTAGATAACAATAATTTCAGTGTTCTGTTCTCTTACTCTAATTCGTGGCATGCACTCTGTAAATAACTGTGGCATACTGAGAAAGACTTGAACTTCTGGATAGTGGCCTATGGTTCTCTGATGTGGCTCTTGGCACAGTCCAGATGAGAAAGGACCACAATTCCTAATTTTTGAAAACAGCTGGGCTTCAAACTTTTCCATGTGTGAGCTCATTTCTCTAGGACATGTCTGTCTGGGTAGGTTGTTTGTCTCAGTTTAGTGCCAGCTTGCTCCAAAACTTGAACTTTAGAGGATACAAACAAACAGGCAGAGGGTGACATACCCAGGGCAGGTAGGACACATGGGAAAGGAATGAGACAATATTTTTTGTCTCAATCTTACCCTTCTCTAAAATGCCATCTATCTTATCATCTCTTTTTCTTTCAGCCTCTTTGAAGACCACCTCCCTGCCCAGAGCCCTGTGCCTCCCTGTCTCAGTCTTAGACTCAGTGATCCCTATTCCTGCCACGCACCATCATGCTGAGATTTCCATTCAGTGCCTTCAGGAGAAATCTATTAAAAGTCCTGTCTTGGTTACTTTTCTCTGATTGCTGAGGCAAAATACCTGACACCCAAACTTAAGGAAGGAAAGGTTTATTTAGCTTACAGTTTGTGGAGGTTTTAGTCCATACTCGGCTGGTTCCAAGGCAGAGTGGCATATGGCAGAGGGCAACAGTTCATGGCTGCAGAAGACAGCAAAACAAGAGCAAAAAGAGAGGAGTGGCCGAGAGCAAGTCTCGTTCTCTCCCTTATATTGTGTGCAAACTACCTACTCCAGGGTGGGTGTAGCGCTCACACCCATATTTCCAACGTTGGACCATGGGTCAAAAAAACTTGGAGAAGCCCACCTCATGACTGCATGAGGCTTTGGAGGGACATCTAGACACAAACCATAACAAGGCCAAATGTGATATCACATCTGCTATTTATCACCTACCAGTTTAGTTATCGAAGAGAAGCCATGAGGTGGGAATTCCTTTTGTATCTACAGAAAGCTTTAATGGACAACCATCACATTATTTTCCTTTGTACATTAGCAACCGTTCCTATTTTTTCCAGGTTATTTCTATTTCCTAGCACAGCACTAGGATAATACCAGTCAAAATCTTTTCTTTGTGCATTCTATCTTAGATTCATGGATTCTTGTTTTTCTTCATAGAATTTTCTCTCTTCCTTCCTCTGTATTTCTGAGAGCCAAACAATGAAGTGATCACATAATCCTTAGAGTTAGATGATGTTGGTGTCCTTCCATCTCCATCACTGGTTGCTTAGTTGCAAAATTTTAAGCAAGCCATTAATGGTTACCCTCTTTTAAAGCCTTGATTTACTTATCTGTAAAATATGGGTAATGACAGCACCTAATTTTTTGGTACTATCTACATGCCATTCATCCCTTTTAAGAAAATGGGCATGGCCTGTGGTCTTCGGCAGCGATATATATCTTGAATGAGCTACCTTCCTGGCCAATGCACCTTGGGTGGAAAAAACTGATTTGGAAGAAGTTGTAACATTGTGCTCAAGTGGAATGGGTCTACCAACAGAAGTCAGGAAATTATCTAACAAGGAATCAAAGGAAAGCAGGGGAGATTGTTCTCAGGCACCATGTGTGTGCCCCATGGAAATATTCATAACAATCAACATTTTTTCATGTTGTTACTCCTGTGACTCATATTTTTACATGCAGAACACATTCTAGCTATCACATCGGTATATTTTTTATTCAGTCGGGTTCCACTCAGCTGTTCTCTCCCTGAGAGATTTAGTTAGCTTTCATGGTGCCAAATCTGTACAAACTGCACAATGCTCAATACTATAAATTAACTTCAAGTATGTAATTTGAGAACAGAAAAAAATGAAATAAAACCAAGATAATTAAGGATTTTCTGGCATTTCAGCAAGAAATTGTCACTCTGTCCTTTTATCCTAAACTTGAAATTACCATCAATATCTTGTATTAAGTATACAGATTTTAAACAAAACTCTTCTCTTATTGTGACATAAGGAATTAAACACAAACAAAACATGATAGAAATAAAAAATTGTGTACTAAATGGGTAACACTTTGATGGAGTGTGTGTTCATGCCACAGTCTGTGAATTGTAGTTTTGGTCTCTCAGTTCAGTATTACAACCAGGCAGAAATACAAAAAAGGAATGGAAAAGAAAAATATTCATCAAAATACAAGGAAATGGTTAAGCAATCATAAAAAAGAGAGAACACTTACATGGGACTTGGAGACTAGGTGCTTTACATGATTAAACTTAATCTATCCAATGACCATATGATAGGGCTCTAATGATTATATTTCCAGATACAACTAGAAAAGTGGAAACTGGAATATGAAACCAGTGATATCTAGATCCAGGACTAGATAAAATCTAGAAAAGATCCCTCTTTAACACATAAGGCTGGAAAAGCTGGTTTTGCATGTGCAGAAAAATGAGTCCTTATCAGTATCTCCCATTCTCTACTAAATAAGTGAAAATGGATCAAGGACCTAGATATTAAAGCAGAAACACTGAGTCACCAGAAGTAAAAAAAAGATAAAATTCTTGAAGACCTAGACAGAGGCAAGAGCTTCCTGAACAGAACCCCAACTGCATAAGATATAGTGACCCCAAGAATCAACACATGGAATTATAATAAATGAAACAGGGTCTGCCCAGCAAAGGAAATAACCAACAGGATGAAGAGACAGTGTACAGAATGGAAAAACAATTTTCCAGCTACTCCTTGGACAGTGGACTAATATCTAGAATATATAAAGTTAAAAAAAATTAGATCACCAAAAATAAAAGATCCAATAAAAATAGGCAACTGAAATGAATAGACATTTCTAAAAAAAATGCAAATGGCCAAGAAGTACTGCACATGAAAATATGTTTAACATCTTTGACCGGTAGAGAAATGCAAATCAGACTAATACAGATTCTGTCTTACTCCAGTAGGAATGGCTATTCCTAAGGATTCAAAATCAAATGCTGGCGAGGCTGTAGGGAAAAAGGAGCCCTTCTACACTGTTAGTGAGAGTGTAAACTAGTATAGCTATGATGGAATTCAGTTTGGAGATTCCTTGGAAAACTAAAACTGGAAATTCTGTTTGATCAAGGTGTACTTCTTCTGGATTAGCTTTCCAAAAGAGATAACATCAGCATATTACAGTGGTTCATGTGTACCTCTATTTATAGCAGCACAGTTCACAGTAACTATGCTATGGAAGCAGCCAATATGTCCATTCACCAATGAATTGACGAGGAAAATGTGGTATGTAAAGTGGAATACTACTCAGCCATAAAGAAGGACAAATTTGCATCATTTGTAGGAAAATGGATGAAACTTGAGATGAAAAGACCAAGAAGAATGAGTCAGACACAGAAGATCAAATATTATGTGATTTCCTTAATTTGAGAAATGCGAAATATAAATAAAGAGCAAAATAAAAGAGATGGTAGGAAACAGGGAAGTAAACCCTGTAGAGATGGGAAGGGGGAGTGGAGAAGGAGAGAGAGGGTAGTTGGTGGGTGATGGAAGGAGTAAAACGCGGTCAAGATGCGTTATGTATATGCACCACTTCCCCAGATGAATGTAATTACTGTGTATCTCAAACATACACCACTAAAAATTGAATGCATATGTATATATACATCTTAAAAGCCATTAGAATATGAAGTAGAAGAAACTACCTCAAAATGGAATAAAAGAGGCAGAAAGGCCCAATCTAGGAGCTCTTCGCCAAGCCGGGAGTGCTTTCCAACGTCTGTGAAATCTCTTCCTAGGCTAGTCACTCTACTACATTTCCCAGCTTCTCCTGCCATTCTGGGACCCGGCAGAAGACGTTCCTTCTACAGCTGAACCGGAGCATCTCCCGTGATTCCTTTATGCTCTCATCCAGGAGATGGGGCAGAGAACGCAGTAAAAGGACTAAGTGGAAGGGGCCTGGGTCCCTGAGTCAACAGGGACGGGAACTGCTGCTGTTCCCAAGTCATCTCCCTCGTCAAACCACACCTATTGTCACATCACCGAGGAGTAGTCATGTGCTCCGTTACTAAGATTTATGAGTCGTTTGTTACTTTATATAACTTATCCTGGTAACACAAACGACTGACAGAGAAGAGTTACAGAAAGAGAGGGCAGACCAAAGGAAATGGAAAACTTTATTTTTATTATTTGAAAAAGAAAAGAAAAATAACAAGGATAAAAACAAAACACAGATACCAAAAAAAGCGATACAGAATTTCAAAACAAGATGATAGGAAATTAACAATGGTTGTTACAGTGCACATTGTTATCTTCAACGAAGTTGCTCAGATTACCAGATGTAAGAATGCAAGGTTGAGCAAACTTAATTAAGAAGAATAAAAGATAATAAAAAAATTAGAAACAATATAGTTTCACTAATCAATATGGTAGGAATTCAGCAATGGTTGTTATATTGCACATTGTTGTCTTCAAATTAGTTGCTGAGATTACCAGATCTAAGCATGCAAAATTGGTAAAAGAGAGATTTAAGCATGAACTGTTCCTTTCAATAAACCAATAGACATCAGCAGTTCAATTATCCCTGCTATCCCTTTACATACATATATATTTTTCCCTTCTTTCTTTATTTTATTTTATTTTAATTTTTTTAAAGTATAAAAAACAAACAAAGAAAACAACAACAACAACAACAACAAAAGGAAAACATTAACAAAAAGACACAAAGCGGCACAAGAGTAGTACAATCAAAATTGAATTACAGACACAGTGACAGGGAATCACTAATGGTTGCTGCACCACACATTGGTAACTTCAAAGTGCATGTTTCTGAAATCACGTATAGACACACAATCTTGATCAAACAATCATGAATTGTTCCTTATCATAAAATGACACAGGTCAACGGTGGCACCAGGTTAGCCATCCTACATATACACACATAGGTACATATCTGTCCCTTTCTTCCCTTTCCTCCTCCCCTCATCCCACCTGCTCCCTACCTTTGAGCAGATTCCCTTCACACTCACCAATCCACATTCCCATCTTCAGATTCCTATACCAGTGATACAATATGCTACCTGCACATGAACCTCTGATTTATTTGCCTACAAAGGCCCAAAATCCATCCCTCTTCACAGCTGAGTAATATTCCATTATATAAAAATGCCACATTTTTTTAATCCAGTCCTCTGTGGATGGACATTTGGGTTGCTTCCACAATTTAGCTATTACAAATTGTGCTGCTATAAACATGGGTGCACATATATCACAGTGATATGATGTTTTCAGATCTTCTGGGAAAATACTCCGAAGAGGAATAGCTGTGTTGAATGGGACCTCTAGACCAAACTTGCTAAGGAATCTCCAAACCGACCTCCACAGTGGTTTCACAGTCTGCATTCCCACCAACAGTGCAGAAGATTTCCTATTTCTCCACAGCCTCGCCAGCATTTGTTATTGGATAATTTCTTAATGCTGACCAATCTTACTGGGTTGAGATGAAATCTTAATGTTGTTTTTATTTGCATTTCTCGAATGACTAAAGATGTAGAACATTTTCTCATGTATTTATTTGCCATTTGTATTTCTTTATCTGAGAATGCCCATTCTTCATCTCAGATGCCCATTTCTGGATTGGGTCTTTGAATTTGGACAGGTTCATGTTTTTTAATTCTTTTTATGTTTTAGATAGAAGACTTTTGTCCGAAGGACAGCCAGCTAGAATTTTTTCCCAATTTGTGGGCTTTCTTTTCACTTTGCTGGTGATTTCTTTACATGTGCAAACACTTTTCAGTAAGATGAGGCATTATTTCAATACTGAATGAAATGTTATCCAGAATATCTGAAATCTGAAATGTTTTAGATTCTGAAATTTTGTGTATCAGCATGACATTACAGGTAGAAAATTCTACACCTGACCTCATGTGATGGGTTGCAGCTAAATGCAGGTAAACTGAAAATAATGTTTCAAAGTTACTTTCAGTGTATGTGTAGAGGTGTATATGAAACACAAGAGAATTTTGTGCTAAGACTTGGGTACTATCTCCAGGATATCTCATTACATATATATATAAATAATCCAAAATCAAAAGGGAAGCATATCTGATCCGAGTATTTGGGATAAGATGTTCTTAATATTATTAGGATGATTTAGAATTAAAAACCCTGAATGGTAAACTGAAGGGAATCTTTGAGGATTTAGAATTTTAGCTCTTTCATACTTCAGCATAAATTTGGAGACAGAATGTGATTTGACAGACAAAAAATTCACATGAAATTTGACATCATCAGCAAATCCCACAATATATGCCAAGTTCAAATATATTTAGTTGCTCAAAACCTAATATCTATCTTTTATGACTTTGTAACTTTGACTTTTATTTTTAGAATTGAAGTTGAAAATAAAATTTATTGCATTAATTCTTTCAAAATAACATACTCCATTACATAACTTTGAACCTTATCCATGAAATTATTTTCTACTGAAAAAGAAACAGAAACAATTTATTGGTGAGCAGGAGATAATTTTGGTGCACTTTCTGAAATAATTATAATTTTACATTTTAATTTTATGTATTACAATAGGAGCTCTATTGTGTTTATCCTTTGAAAATACATTTCTTGGCTTTCTTGTTTGAAGATGTGGTAAAGTAATAAATTAAAATTCACAACTTATCAGTGTGACGGAAAATTAAAAATAGAAGAATTTAGAAACTTTTATCTTTCTAAACATATAAATGCTTCTTTATGAATTTTTCACAGTTTGTGTTTGTTTCAGGAAGAACACAGTTGATCTGCATTTGATTAATTGCAAGACAAAAGTCAAGTTGGTCTAATTTAAAGTGACGTGCTCTTATCATACAATGCCAGCTCTTATTTTCAGCAAAGATAGAAGAAATTGAGTGAGAGAATTGAGAAATCATTTTAATGCTCCCCAAAGAAATTGTAACATGAGCTGGAACATATGGGTAATTTGTGTGGTAAAATCAGCTGCAGAGTCTAATCATTTTCAATATAATTTTTGCGACTGAAATGTTGTAAACCAAGAAAAGCCTTTTCTTTTGACTTTCTTTTTTGTTGTTGTTGAGGTAAAACTCTTATTAGACTTCAAACTTCTTGTTTCATTTGTCACTGGGGTGTTGAACCAACGTGGCTCATGAGATATGACAAAATGCAACTTTACTTTTGCTTCGATTGCTCCTTCATAATTTATGTAGTGAAATGATCTCTCCCTCTCCCTAGACTGAGGGCTGCTTGCATTACCTCTTTGCTCACAAATAGAAAATAGAATATACTAAGTCACTTTTTGGCCAAAACCAGTCTCAATTCAAACGTTAGGATGATACTGCTTCCTCACAATGATCAAAACATTGATCTTAGAATTTTTCTCTTCTTCCACAGCAGGGCCTATAGAGAAGGGGAGGGGGCTTGTCCGCCTCAGGACCTTAACCTCCTTTCCCTGCTTGCTGCTGTGTTTTGATCTCCAGTGTCAGGGCCTTCTCTGAGGACAGGGAAAGAACACAGTCTTAGGTATATTCTAAGTGCAGTCAGATTTGGTTGCATGACTTTTAGTACAAAATGGAAGGCAGGGTACCTCGTTTAAAAAGCAGGGAAATATCTTTAAAAGTGCTAAATATCAAAGTTTTCCTTGTCTGTCTCTTAATTTGTCATTGTGATTTTACCTTCCACTTAATGCCATTTCAAGAACAAAAAGTTAAGCGAGCATGATTTTATTGTTCATCTTTAAGCCAGTTTTCAAATCAAATGTAACAGAATTTAACTTATATGCACAGTCCCTGAAATTACTCAGCTGGTAGTTTGTATCTGGGGCATACATGTACAGAACAGTGGAGACCCTATAGAAAACTAGCTCACCATTTTTTTGTACTGTTTGACGTGTGTACACTCTACTAACCCTCTAATCTGTGCTGAATAATCAACCAGGAAGGATTGAAAGAAAAAAGACCTATGGGTTGTCTTGTTTTTCCCTCCATGTTATCATTTTTAGTATAAATTAGTTGATAATTTAGAGAAGTAAACTAAGGTCGTGATAGGTTTCCTTAGCTGTGTGTGTCTCAGTGCGCATTACCTTTTTGTGTTCAAAGCAGACTGAATACCTCGGAGCTTTGTTACCATAGTGGAAAGCTGACTAACACAAACTAGAAGAGTTGCAGTGTACAGAGCATTAAAGCAAGCTGAAGGTGGGTGGGAAAGGCTCTAAGCATAGGAGCTTATGCACCTGCAGAGATCACGAGCCACGAAACTGGTCCTGGGTGCAGTTTTCCCTTTTATACATAATTCTTGCTTTGAAATTCTGCTGACCTCTCCAGGTGGGGGAATTAGGCAGGTTTTACCTGCCTTCTGTGAGGTGCACACCTGGTCTACAGTCAGTTCTCATATATGGTTTGGCTGAAGAAAGCAAACAAAGGTATCTGTCACATGCAGCAATGACCCACCTTTACTTTGTCACCAAAAGACCTTATTTTTCTTTTCAGGTGGACCCAGTGAAGTGCCTGTCTCCCTCGGCTGGAGGTGAAGCAGAAACTGCTCAAACTTTTGTCTTGGTAAGCTGATGGCTTAGCGCTCATGACATAGCTTCTTCATCTTCCACACAAACTGCACTTTTGCAAACCTTTTATACCTCCCTATGGGTACAAACTAATTTTAGATCTTGATCTGATCTTGAAACTCTGCACATGTTTTTTTCCCTCACAAGTCGTTTGATATGTAATCTCAGTCCTATTTTACTGCCTCATCTGAAACTTCAAAATTAAATATTCTGTTTCATGTAAAGTATCACGTGGCATGCTAAGCATACCACAGGGCATGGGCAGTGAGTGTGTGTTAGGTAGTTTTGAGTCCTTTGAGGTGATACAGAACTTGGATACATATAAATCTGGTTCCTGAGAACCACATGCTGCTAAGCTATCAGCTGTCTTGAAACATGTAAGAGGGTCATTGATTAAGAAAACATACTCATGATACATTGGTATGAGGAGTGCAGGCACTTTCTAATGCTTCACCAATGTAAAGCCATTCTGGGGAAGTCATATTCAAAGGGAAAAAGGCAGGTCTGTGTAATCAGAGACATATGTATTTCTTTGTTTTCCGCTTATTTTATCACCTCGTGGAAGCTGTTTGACCTTCCTCAACTATGACTCCTCATCCCTCCATAATACTAACTTTGTAGCATTATTTAATGACTGAGTACACATGAAAATTCCAGAGTCCTAGTGAAAGCTACCTGCTTTGATGAACATCCATAATTTGGTGGAAGACTTTTCAGTTTATTTGATAGGAGCAAGAACTGCTGTTTAAACTGTGGGTGAAGGCAATGTCTTCTTATATTGCCTTTGATTGAGTAAAAATCTAATGATGAAGATACTTGTTTATGGGAGACC
Source organism: Dinomys branickii (assembly GCA_004027595.1). Lineage (NCBI taxonomy): Eukaryota > Metazoa > Chordata > Mammalia > Rodentia > Dinomyidae > Dinomys > Dinomys branickii. Next base: position 23,348 of record PVLD010022472.1, read on the forward strand.
TGAGGGTGCTAGAAAGAATTTGAGGAAATGAGAAGAGAACTAAAGCACTGCTTTGGAAACTTGGCATTTACCACGAACTTGGGGGCACAACTCTCCCTGTTACCTGCTCAATCAAGCCCGTGTCACTAGGCGATAGGACCAGGGAAGATTTTACTGGAGATCATAAGGCACGCCTAGGGAATTTCACCTATCACATGAATAGGCTTTCTTTTCAGAGAAGCCCGCGAGACAATTTTTTTTCTACCAACTTGTTTTTCTCGGCATCCAGGAAGCTTCTGGTTACTGGTTCCACATTCTTCCCAACTCGCAGTCTTTCCCATATTCCTTTTTTTTCTCTTTTTATTGTGATAAAAACTTCATACAACATTACATTTACCATCTTGACCAATTCTAAGAATATAGTTCAGTAGTGTTCAGTATCTTTATATTGTTGTATGATAGACCTTTAAAGTTTTTTATTTACCTTGCAACACTGACATTGTGTGCCCTCTAAGCAGAAATCCTGCCTCTCCTCTCTCCTTTGCCCTTAGAAATCGCCTTCCTACTTTCTTTTTTTTAATAGTTATCTTCGTATTTGTTATAACAAAAACCAATAAAGGATATACAAATTACAGAGGAGACAATAGAGAACCATCACTGGATGCTGTATTACATAGTGTTGTCTTTGCATTTGTTAACACAAAAACAATAAAGGAAATACCAGATTACAGAGAAAATAGTAGGAGGTTACCATTGGATGTTGTATTACATAATGTTATCTTTGTCTTTATTACTCAGTTATACAGATGATGGCTCGTTCAATTAATCAATTTTCTCCACTTCAGCACCATTGTTCTACCACCCTATCAGTGGTCTTCCCACTGGTAATAACTGCACTTTTGGTTTATTTACTCCCTCGTGCTCTTACTTTGGGCAGAGACTTGGCTGCTTCTAAATATGCTGTATATTATGTGGGTGTGCACAAATTACTATGGCAGGAAGTGGAGAAGCACCCTTTGGCAATCCCTCACAGCTGTCAAGTATCCAGTCAGGTAGGAAGGGTTACACAGTGAACCACCAGACTATCAGCGCAACTGCATCTATAGGCTCAGGTGAGTCTTCAGGACCTTCCTGGCGGCCAGGCAAAGTGCCTGGCACACCCCAGGGGCCAAGTGGAGCTCCAGGGGCAGGGCAGAGCACCTGGCACACCCCAGGGGCCAAGTGGAGCTCCTGGCATGCCCTGGGAGCAGGGCAGAGTGCATGGCATGTCCTGGAGGCCAAGTTGAGCTCTGGGGGCGGGGCAGAGTGCCTGGCATGCCTCGGGGGCCAGGCGGAGCTCCAGGGGCGGGGTGGGGTGCCTGGCACACCCCAGGGGCCGGTCCAAGCTCCAGACATGCCCTGGGGGTGGGCTGTCCCCAGCTGATCCAAGTCTTCGAGATCACCCCCACAGACTCCCAGACTCTGTCCCAACGCTGCTCTGTGGGAGGCTCACTCTAGGTCCTTGGGCCTCTCATGTAACCTGAAGGGAGGCCCCTCCCCTCCAGGCCTCTGAGCTCCCCGCCAAAGTGCCTGGTATCCCCTCATAGGCCATTAGTGTCTTTGGAGACTAATCCCTCCCAGCTAGAGAGGCAGGTCTACACCCTAGTTCCATGTCTTCGCCTCATCCCACCACTCAGTCTTGTTGGGCATTGGGTGCACTTACAATGCTGGGCACGAGTGGTGTGAGGTCTCCTCTACCTGTGCTCACCATGGTAGCTCATGGTGTGCACTAAGTTTTTTTTTTTTTACTTTAAAAAAAATTTATTAAAAAGTAAATGAAGGAAAACAAACAGACATCTATTTACATAATAGCATAACAACAATATAAGCAATACTGAATTACAGACAAAGTGGTAGGAGATTAACAATGCTTGTTGCATTACATATTGATATCTTCAAAGTGGCTTCTCAGGAAAACAAATAGACACATGCAAAATTGATCAAAGAATTAATTATTAACTAATCTTTTCAGTAAAGCAATAGAAGTCAGTAGTACAACTATGTTAGCTATCCCATGTATACATATGGACATGTACTTTATTTTTTAATTTTTTATTTTTATTTATTTATTTTTTATTTTAAAAGTATAAAAACAAAAAGATATTAACAGACACAAAGTAGCATAAGAATAGTACAATCAAATCTGAGTTACAGATAAGGTGACAGGGAATCAACAATGGTTGTTGCATTACATATTGATAACTTCTAAGTGTATATTCAGGAAAACAGATATAGACATGGAAAATTGATCAGACAATTAATCGTCAACTATTCCTTACAATAAAGTAACCTAAGTCAGTAGTACAACTTCTTTTTTAAGTGTGAAAGCAAAAAGAACTACATCATCAACAACAGAAAAAGAAAGAAAAAAAAAACACCCAAAAAACGAAAAGCATTAACAAAGAGACACAAAGTAGCTCAATAACCATATAATCAGAATTGAATTATAGACAAAGCAACAGAAAACCAACAATAGTTGTTGCATTGCATATTGATATCTTCAAAATGTATGCTCCGGAGAACACATGTAGACATACAAGATTGATCAAACAACCCATCATCAACTATTCCATACCATTAAGTGACATAAGACAATAGTAGAACCATGTTAGTCATCCTGCACATATGTATACACATACATACATACATACATAAATTTTTGCCTCATTCTTTTCTTCTTCCCCACATCCCATCTGTTCTTTACTTTTGAACAGATTTCCTTCATGTCTCTTAGTTTATGTTCCCACCCTCAGGTTCTTACACCAGTGACACAATACGTTGCCTGCACATGTACCTCTGATTTATTTCACTTATGAGTATGGTGTCCAATTGTGACCATTTGCCTACAAAGGCCCCAAATTTGTCCCCCTTTGTAGCTGAATAATATTCCATTATATAAAAATACCACAGTTTTTTAATCCAGTCTTCTGTGGATGGACATTTGGGTTGCTTCCATCATTTAGCTATTACAAATTGCGCTGCTATAAACATGGGTGCACATATATCAGAGTGATATGGTGCTTTCAGATCTTCTGGGAAAATACCCAGAAGGGGAGTAGCTGGTTTGAATGGAACCTCTAGACCTAGTTTGCTGAGGAATCTCCAAACTGCTCTCCACAGTGGTTGTGTGCACTAAGTTTAGTTGTTGGTTCTTGGAAAGAATTGGAGGATTTTCTCAGTTCTGCTGTGTAGAGTATGTTGTTTTCTCTTAGGCTCCAGGACTGCTGCTTTTCATGTAGTTTGACGCTATGGGTTTGTACATTTTTCATATATGCAAGCAGTGTGGAGTCTCTCTTGGTGCTCATATTAGTAGTTTAGGGTGAGTCCTGCAGCCTGTTGACTCAGCCTGTTGTCAGGATCACATGGTGCCTACTTGGGCCACCAGGACTCATGGTGCTTAGAGAGGGAGTTCAGGGTGAGAGCTGAATCCCGGTAACTCAGCTCATGCTTCCTGCTTGGTGTTGGAGTGAGAAGGGTGTGGGGCCGTGTAGCCCGCCTCTGTCTGCAGCTCACTCTTTCTGTTGTGCTCCAGCTCCCTTTTGTTTTTTGACTGGATCCCTGGGAATTACTGTGGTCCTGAAGTCGCTTCCATTGCTTTCTGCTACTCTTTGCTGGTATTTGCTCACACAGTGGGGAGATCTGAGGCCGTATCCTTGTGGCAGGCATAGAGCTGGGTGCGGTGGGCTGCTCACTGGTTGCCTTGACTCCGGCCTGCCTCAGGGCACTGATTAGAAAGATTTCTGCAGAGTGGGAATTTTGCTTCAGTGGCCTTTGTAACCTCCCATCCTCACACTGGATTCGACCATTCCTTCTGACCGCCGCTGTTTCCTCTCCAGGCTGCGCTTTCTCCTCTCCCATTCTGGACCAGCACTCAGGACGTTGCTTACCTCTGGCCATGGCAAGGGCTTATGTTTGGGCCAGTGTAATGATAATGCAGAACCAAGACACCCACAACGCCTTCTTTCTGTAGTTCTGGGCTTCATGAGGCTTCAGGCTGGTGCTGCTTTCTAGCAAGCCCTGGTCCTCCAGCCCATTGCTGAACTGGCTGCTGTCACTGATCTGCGGCTGCCACTCCTCCACTGGTTTGCATGCCGGAGAGCTCAGAGGGCCAGCACTGGGGGCAGTGGCCGAGGGAACGTGCCCCCAGCGTCAGCAGGAGCACGTTCCCTGGGGGGGGGGGGAGCTGCAGTGCTCATTGCCCAAGGCCGGCTGCATGGTGCAGGCTCCAGATCCCAGCAGCAGTGGCGAGTGCGGTGCGGACTCGAGTCCGAAGTGGGAGGTGCCGCAGAGCCACTGGGCAGATGGATGCACGGAGGGACCAAGTGGGGAGTGAGGAGAGGGCAGCCACAGAGGGCGAGGTGCGTGGGGCAGGGCAGGGCTGAGGCCGGTCTGAGTGTAGTGCAGCTTGATGGGCCAGCCGGGGAGGCTGGGGTCGCGCTGTCTACTCAGGGATTTGCTCACCTCTGGCCGATTTGGAATGTTTCTGGGAGCAGGGGCCTCTGAGGCTGATGCTGTGTATGCCGGAATGAGGGGGCGGACTTGGGGTTTGTGTGGAGTGGTGGCTCCTTCCTTTTGTGCCTTCTCTTTCTCTGAGTGCTCCATGGCGGTCCTCCGAGGTTTTTCTCCTGGAGAGGTCTTGTTTGCTCTTTCTGAGGCTTTCAGTTTCCCTTTCAGATCTTTCCTGGGTCTGGGGCACCAGGGCACCCATTTCTCTCCTTCTTGTCTTTCTTCTATTGCTGTATTTCAGTGTCTCATTGGCGAGCCTCCTTTTTCTGCTGCTTACCAGGTCGCCATCTTATCGGAAGTTTTCCCTACTTTCTATATTTATAACTTTGACTATTTGAGACACTTCATATGAGTGGCTATCATATATTATTTGCTCTTGGCTGGCTTGTTTTGGTTGGCATAAAATGCTTTTTTCTATTAGTTTATTTACTTTTTATTTTAACTCTCCCTAGTGTGAGAAGCTGAGAGTAAATGAAAACCAAATGTACAATAGACATTGGGAAATGGGAAAAAGAAAACTGTTCATAAAGAGAGAGGAACTGGAATGCTTGGCATAAAATTCTTGAGGTGCATTCATGTTGTCAAATGTGATATGATTTCCTTTTTAAAGGCTGCATAATGTTTTCCCATGTGCTACATTTTATTTATTCATCTGCTGATAGACATTTGGGCTGCTTCCACCTCCTGACTATTGTGAATAATCCACAACGAACACAGGTGTAAATAGTTTTTCAGATCATGCTTTGAATTATTTTGAACATATGCCCAGTAGGATGATTATTGGATCATACGGTATTTCTGTTTTCAGTGTCTTTGATAGTGATGGCACTATTTTGCATTCCTTCCAACAATGTACAGGGTTCCAATTTCTCTGCAGCTTCATCAGCATTTACTTTCTGTTCTTTTGATAACAGTCATTCTCCTACATCCAAAGTGATGTCTCACTGTGGTTTTTACTTGCATTTCCCTGATAATTAGTGATGCTCACCTTTTCATATGCATACACACTTTGGAGAAATCAAAAATTTTTGGGGGTCCATTTATAAATTGGATTATGTAGTTTCTAAATTGTTGAATTGTAGCATTTCTTCTTCATTCTTGATATTAACTTCTTATTAGATACAGTATACAATTTGCAAATGTTTTCTCCTATTCTGTAGGTTGCCCTTTCATTCTGTTGCTTGCAAAATCTTTAAAAATTCAATGCTGTCTCATTTGTTTGATTTTATTTTTGTGCCCATGCTTTTCTTTTCTTTGTTTTTTTTAAATTTTATTTTAAAGACAAAAGAATGGAGACATATGAACCAGAAAAGCCATAAACAATACAGAAAATACAAAGTTATACAGAATATAGTAGGGAATTAG
>PVLD010022473.1:0-20545 GCA_004027595.1 Dinomys branickii
GGTGTTTTTTTGTTGTTGTTGTTGATGTTGTTGCTGTTGTTGTTGTATGCCTGTTTTGTTTCTTGTCTTTGGATTTTTGGTTTTTGTGTTTTTTTCTGTTGTTGAGAGGATTAACTTTCTGACTAAATTTGCATGCCTGTATATGGGTTCATACATTTACAATTCGAAGATATCAATGGATAAAGCAATAACCACTGTTGAGACCGTATCACCTTGTCTATAGATTAGTTGTGATTGTACTATTTTTTATGATAATTGGTGTCTGTTTGTCAATATGTTTTTGTACTTTTATTTTTCTAAAATAATAAAAAAAAAAATGCCCGTACTCCAAGGAACAGAACTTTGTCAAAGCTTAAATATGAAGCCTCACCCTAGCCACAGGAATGCCCTGTGATAATTTTATGTTACAACTTGAGTAGACCATAGAAAGCCTCATATTTGGTTGGACATTATTCTGTGGATGTCTCTGGTTGAGATTAAGAGTTGAATTAGTAAAATGTGAAAAGCAGATTGTTCTTCCCAATGAGGATGCCCTCATCTAACCCACTGAAAGCTTGAACGGAACAGAAAGGCTGAGTGAGTGTTCTCTCTTTCTGCCTGACTATCCTAGAGCTAGAGCACGAGTAATAGTCTCCCCTTAGGCTCAGATTCACACTCTGCCTACACCAATGGCTCTCCTGTGTGTCCAGCTTCCTAATGTCTTGGGACTTAGATAACATAACTATGTGAGCCAATTCCTTATAATGATGCTAGATAGATAGGTTTGTATATAGATATGCAGATAGATAGATGATGGATAGATAGATAGTTTGATCTCCTATTAGTCTGTTTTTCCAAATAATCCAGATTAATATAATCTTTTTAATAAAAGCTAAAACAATTTGATAACCATATACAGAAGAATGAAATTAGATCTCTACTTCACCACATATACTACAAGTAATTCAAAACGTATCACGGGCTAAAATGTAAGTGCTCAAACAATAAAACTCTTAGAATAAAAACAGGGTAAATCATCCAGACTTTGGCTTAGGCAATAGTCATCACAATTTAAATTAACAGACATTTTTAGGGCAGTTTTAGATTTTCAGACAAATTAAACAACTGGTACAGGGTTTTCATGTATCCACTTCCCAACTCACATTTTACTATTTCATCTCTTGCATTACTGAGGTGCATATTTTAAAATGAATGACCTCGTGTTAATGTACTATTATCAACTGAAGTCTATACTTTACGTTAAGGTTCACTCCCAATGTATAGTTCTGTGAATTTGGGCAAATGCAAAATGTCATGTGTCTACCATTGCCTTACTGTATATAATATATCTCATGCAGAATAGCCCTGTGGTCTGTGCTTTGCCTATTCTTCCCTTCCCACTCTTCCCCATTCCCTAGAAAACTCTTATCCTTTTATTGCTTTTCTGTTTTTGCCTTTCCCTTAAAGTTGGACTTACATATATGCTCTTTACAGACTAGCTTGTTAAATTTAGCATTACGCTTAACCTTCCTTCAGGTCTTTTCATGCCTTGACAGCTCATTTCTTTTCATTGCTGAGAAATATTCAGTTGTATGGGACACCACAGTTGTTTTTTTCTTTTCATTAACCTATTTTTTGTTCACACACTTTGCAGTGCATAACATGGTTATATTCATCACAAGTGGCTACAGTCACTTGCACTTAACATATATTATTCTGTTTAGTCCCCTTTCCCTCCCATCCCTCTGCTTTTCCTGTCTTTAAATTCCCTCCCCATTTGCAAAAGATCTATCTCCATTTTCTACTGTCTTTTTTGTTGTTTTTTATAATTATTCATACTTTGAGTTCCCCATATGAGAAGTTATGTGATATTTAAGCTAATATACCCTACAGCATTCTGGTCTCAAGGTGCATCCATTTCCCTATAAATGACCTGAATTTATCCTTCTTATGACAGAGTACTACTCTATTATGTAAAAATACCACAATTTTAATGGATTCATCTGTCAATAGATATCTATTAGCTATGTCTTAGTTACATTTTTCACTGCTGAGATAAAATACCCAGCAATCAAAGTTAATGGAGGAGGGCTGGGGATATAGCTCAGGGGCATAAGCACCTGCCTGGCAAGTGCAAGGTCCTGAGTTTGATTCCTGGTACCAAAAAGAAAAAAAAAAAGCACAGTTAAAGGAGGAAAGGTTTATTTGGCTCACAGTTTGTAGAAGTTTAAGTCCATAGTTGCCTGGCTCCAAGGCGGGGTGGCATGGCAAAGGGGCATCCCAAGGAGAGAGTCCATGGCGAGGCAGCAAGCAGCAGTAGCGGCAGCAGTAGCAGGAAGCAATCAAGCATGCCTTTTTATTTCAACCAGGCTACTTGCTCTTTGGGTCTTACTGCCCACACCTAGGTAAGGGCACTCTTAATCTCAGCATCACATCCTTAATTTCAGTGTCACATGCTTAATTCTAGCATCACACCCTAGATCCATCCAGCTCTGAAAAGCCCCACCTGTGAGTGGATAAGGCTTTGGGAATATCTAGCAACAAACCAGAACACCTATTTCAAGACATCGTGGTTTCTTCTAGTTTGGGGTAGCTATGAGTAAACTGCTACCAACATTCATGGGCTCATTTGTGTGGACATGTCTCTAACCCATTTGTGCTACAATCACTGGATTGTACAGTAAGAGTGTTCAGCCTTGTAAGAAAACATGAAATTATATTCCTAAGTGTCCACACTATTTTGCATTCCCACCAGCAATGTATGAAAGTTCTTGCTGCATATCTTCATCAATACTTGATACTGCCATGGATGTTTTTATGTTTTGTTTTGGTTTGGCTTGGTTTTGCTTGTTTGTTTTGTTTGCTTGATTGTCTTTGTGCTTTAGTAATTGTGGCAGATGTGCAGTAGTGTCTCACTGTCATTTTAATTTTCAGTTTCCCAGTGGCATAAGATATGAAGGAATTTCTGACACTCAAGAGGCTGAAGCAGATAGATCACTTGAGCTGATGGGTTCAAAACCAGCCTGGACAACATAGCAATACCTCGTCTCAAACAAATGACAAAACCCTTACGATGGAAAGATGAATAGTTCATTAATTTTACCTGTTATCAAAGTCTCCAAATATAACCTCATTGTTTAGAGTCTCCTTCCTTATGCTTGGACACTGTAACTGCCTTGCTGCCTTTGACTACCTCAGGACCCTATAGAGGGGATGGCTTCATCTCTCCTCAGGCTCCACCTTCCCTCAGGCTCTACCTCTGTTAATTCCTTTGTTTCTGAAACTAGACCCAAGTTGCATGAGTCCCCAGGTGGCAAAGTAAAAGTGTAACCTTGAAAAACTACAACCATAAGAATTTTATGACTCTGCCCACACCTATTGAGAAAAATAAAAGGGATTTTTATCCAAATAAGTATGAGGTATAGAGCATTATGATGTCAGATTAGACTAAATTAGTTGGTGTCAATAGGCTAAGGAGAGATTCTGGGTTATGTGTATTCACTGTAGGAGTGGCTCTCACTTTCTCTGGTTTAGCTGGATTTAGTCCTATATCCTAAAGTAGCCTACACTGAATAAAGTTATCATTTCCTTCATGGTTAAAGTGAACACTGAATAAAGGGAAAGTTACAGTCACTTCTAACTCAACCCACATTCACTGTTTTACCAATGAATTCTCCATCTACATAACTACAAAAACACTTGGGATAAGAGGACACTTATCAAAAGAAAATGGTACCAGTGCTACCCTTCTACTGAGCAGAACTTTGATCAGTGAATGTATTAATAAAAACCAGCCCCTGGGGGCTGGGGATATAGCTCAGTGGAATAAGCGCTTGCCTAGCAAGCACAAGATCCTGAGTTCGATCCCAGTACCGCAAAAAAAAAAAAAAAAAAACCAGCCCCTGACCTCAAAAGAGGAAGGAGGTTCCGTTTCCTTCATATCCGGCAGCATTCACTTGTGCCATTGATTTCTGTTTTGGATATGACATCTCAAAACTGTGTAATATATAAATTTGTATATTACTTGTAAACATTATCCAAGGTTTTGTGGAGAAACTGAAGCCTCACTGTGCCAGAAATGTAGAGGTAATCCAAAGAATTTACTGTGGTAAATAATACACTGTAGTGAGACAAATGATCCCCACCTATAGATTTTTGAAGGGCTGATTCTTCAGAAAAGCTGATCATAATTTCAAACTCCACCATGTAAGGTATCAGTGACATTGGATAAATTATTTAAGTGCACTGAACATCAGTTTCGATTTTTTCTATAACAGTAAAAACCTGGGAGTATAAATTGCTGCCTGTTATTGTCTGTGTCTGGATGTCCCCCCAAAGTTTCATGTGGTGGTGGATGCTGGGCTATTTGGTGATGGCTGAATCTGGAGTTTATGATTGATTCATGGTATAATGCTGGGATTAAGGGTGTGAGTTCCACAGCCATCCTGGGGGAGGGGTTAGCCTGCATATAATAAAAAGAAGGAAAGAGGCTTTCTTTCTTTCTCTCTCTCTCTCCTCCCCTTGTTGCTTTTTCTGTCTTCTGCCCACCATTAATTATTCTCTTCTATGAAATCACCCTGCCTTCGAGCCAGCTGATTATGAACTGAAGCCTCTACAAACTCTGAGCTAAATAAATCTTTCCTCCCTTAACTTTGGGTGTTGGGTCATTTTGTCTCAGCATCAAGAGAAAAGTAACTAAGACACTTCCCTTGTGCTTAGTTCATAAATTATAAAATGTATAAAGATTCAGTGAGACAAAAATTATGGAGTGTTTTAACAGGTTAAAATTATTTCTTAAATAATTCATTTTTATTATGGGCAGCATTGATTAGCATAGGCCTATCTTATGCTGGGGTTCCCAAAGATATAAAATGTATCTCTTTTCCTCAGCATTTTCATCATATGTGGAAATCCAGACAGCACTAATATATGTTTGTACACAGGCAGCCACAGAAACACACATGTGTGTATGCATACACACACATAACTACACAAAACTAAAAATGCACAGTAGTGTTAAGTGTGCATGTAAAAAATTTTTTATTAAAAGTAAAGGAAAATTTTACCTAAACAATTTTTTAAAATAAATATAGTTTTTCTAGAATATAGGTCATGCATATAGAAAGTACAATGATAGGAAAAATGCAGATAAGGTAATCTGGCACTTTACAGAAGCTAACAAAGAACTAAAATTTTATATCTCTTCACTCCACCTCCTGCAACGCTTCCCTTCCAACTGCACTGGACGTCTCAAAAAGATTGATGAAAGCCCTCAGGACTACCTCCTTCCTCATTAGCAATAAAGAAGATAGATTTCCCAGCAGTGCCTAATAAAGTCCTTAGTTTATTGTGATTGGTAATGTGACCAGCCTTGAAGCAGTCTTTATGATCAAGGAATGATATATTCTAATTGGCTTAACTCATTCTAGGTCTAGAATCTTTCCTAGACTGCAAGTGGAGATGATCTTGATGCCGCTACACAACACATAACTCATGGAAGAGTGGTTTACCAGCACTAATTTAGGATGTCACTGCCAAAAATGGGGAAGGGTTTCAGTTCATAACTGTAATGAAGAGCAGGAAAAAGGAAGACAGCAGCAACAAGTTTAGAAAAGTGCTCGGCACAGTGACAGATATGTGGCATAACTAAGTATTTTTGACGATTCAGATAAGGCAAAAAGCTGGGAAACAAAGAATTTCAGAAGACTCTGTGAAGTCGGCAGAATCTGACTGGAGGTCTTATCCATGTGTACATCGTGTTAATCTGGGTGTAAATAACAAAAGTAGTGATGAAGAAGAGGTGGTGAGAAATCTTGTAAAATCGTTGCTTTCCATCCCAATTCAGGGAGTGAAGGAATGAGTAGGGATGGAAAACTAGGAGAGAAATAACTATATGCTTGTTAAGTTTGTACATCTGGACTCATAATACATAGTTTGTAGTCAAATAATTCCCACCCAAAGGTAGCAATTTTAGAGCAGCTTAATGTTTTCCTTTATAAAATATGCTATGTGATATTAATGTAGTATTAGAACTGAAAATGCACTTTTATAAACTTTTATAGAGGAAAATTAGAATTAAGTAGCAATTAACTGGGAGCCCATTATTTGAACTCTACTTTAAATGTCTGAGTTTCTTTGAGATATTATTGATTTGAATAATACTATTTAATATCTAGATAAAATGTCAGCATTTTAATGTGTGATATATGTGAAGCTTATAGAAATGGAGACAATCAACATGATCAAGACTATCTGAGATGCTGAGAGATATATAAACTTTAGTGGAATAAATGCTTACTTTTGTAAAAGTGCACCTCACTTAAAAATTTAAAGGCAAATTCTTAGCCTCCCCAAATCACAGCCTCAGGCCAAGTTCTGACAGGAAATACCTCCAAAGCCAGAGGGTACAAGACATAATATTTTTGTTCTCTTTGTGCTGACAGAACAAAATCTCTGAGGCTACCTGTGTTACAAAGAAAAGTTTCCTTATATTGGAGCTTTGGAGGTGAGAGGCTAATATCAAGTGACTCCATCTGTCTGGCTTCTGATGAGGGCTTTCTGACTCAGTCACAACATAGCAGATGGCACCCATCACAAATGCATGTGGGAAAAAAGTCATATAGTGACACAGGAAGCAGGAGAGACCCAGCCTGTGCATTTATGAGAACCCACTCTTGCAGGAACTAGCCTGTTCCTTTGAGACCAAACCCACTCCACCAGTTCAGCATTAATCCCTTCTTAGGGCAGTGCCTCTGCCTTCTTTCACTATGTCTTGCCTCTTAAATCCTGTTATATGGGGGAGATGAGCTTCTAGCACATGAACCTTTCAGGGACAAACCATAGTATATAGCTAGTATCCTGGTCATAAATGAGGTAAATATCATGGCCTATACTTAAGACTATGATGAGTAGATTTTTATCTGGTTTAAACCTGGGTTGCACTAGAACCTGAATGAGAAATTGAGTGGGAAAAGCAGTACTCCATGAAGTCATTAATTTTTTTCCATACATTCATTCAGTAAAGGTAAGGCTGCGATGCTAAGCATGTAAAAAGAAAGATTACAAATAGCTCCTTGGGACCAGTGCCCCTAATAAAGGCACAAAATCAAATCTCAACCCCAGAGCTTAAATCCCTTCCTCCTCTAACAATAATAGAGTAGAAATACCCATTTGTATTATTTATGGAAGAGCTAAGTTAAAGTGGTCTGGAGATTATCTTTTTTAATTTGCCTATCAAGTTACAGCCTTCCTTTAGCATGCCTCTGTCCCCTAAGACACTATGAGAAGAACAGTGGATTAAAAATCAGATGGCCTGGTTCCAAATCTACCTCTAATTAGCTGGGGACATCTTGGGCAAGCTACTTCATCTGATTCTCAGCTTCTATATCTTCTAAAGAAGAATATTAACACTTTTCAAACTAACCTAAATTATATTATGAAAGTGTACACTACAACTTAGTCATTCCAACTAGAATAAAATCACTATACTTCTAAGCCATAATCAAAATCTAATGAGAAGAATATTTCAGAGGAAAGGAAGAGGGAGTTCCTGGTGCCTCTTTCCTTTCCCAGTCTTCACAAACCTCCATGAGAGCATTTGGCTATTTGTAATACATATACTCAGGTCCAAGTTTGATTTCCAAATTTGCAATAAGTCCTGATGCAGAGGCACATTTTGGAATAATGCAAAGACAAACATCTGGAATTACAATGCTCATCCTCTCTTACTAAAAAGCTAGGAAAGGCCATGGTGGTATTTTCTCCCTAGTCTTGAAACGGATGAGGACTTCCTTGAAGATCACCTTTCCTTGCCATTTCCGTACTGTAAAAATGCATTTGCCTTCTAGGGAAGTCCCTTTGTCCTCAAAGCAGGACAGAACCATTCTTCACAGTTTAGACTTCATTCAGTGTAAGGGTCCCTCCCTTGGATTTCTTTTCCTCTCAGTCAATGCCTTTAATATTTCTTCCTACTCTTTCTCTATAAATGCTAGAAGTTGTTTTGTACCAATTGCCTTTTTCTCTCTCAGAAACAGACCAGTTGGCCAATGGAAGGTAAAGAAGCTCAAGAACAAAATCAACATTCACATCAGACTAATGAAGCACCCAGTTACCTAGAAGAGCAGATTCTTTGAGGGACGGTGTAAAGGAATAATAAAAATAACCTTAAAGTAGGATGGGGAAGCCTAAGTTTATCCAAACTCAGCATCAACTTCTGTGCTTCACACACAGATTATTTAACATTTTCCGTGTCTTCTTTTGATGAAGTTGGTGGTGAGAACAAGATGGTAGCTCAGCTTTCTATGTTATACATTTGGAATAAACAATATATTCTGTGTCTCTGTAAGAAAGAATTATTGGCATATTGAGAATAGGTTGAGCCATGTTCATGGAAATTAATCCTGTGTTGATAGAAACCACTACAAAGCAGCCCTGAGCAGGACTTAAAATTAACCAATTGGCTTTTCACCTTTATTTGTGGGTCTGCCTAAGGCTTAGGCTCCTTGACTGGCAGTGGACTCATAGTTAATGACCCTCCGTGAGCCACTAATCCCTACTAAGGCCTGTAATGGCCAATGAAGCTGGAAATCCTCAAAGGATAAGACAAGATCACAGCTAAAGACAGTGGGATCCAACCTCAACTAGATAAAGACTGTAGCCTCAGGCATGTCACTCTTGGTGTATTAATTTAATACCTTACTTGGAGAAGTCCTTGAGTGGTTCTGCCCTTGCCTCCTTGAGTGCTCCCCTCCCTTCTTTTGATAACTAGATAAATATGGATCACCCAAAGAAGGTCTTAGTTTTAGCCCTGAAAGAATCTTGAATTCTGGGAGAGAGCTTTGATCCTCCTGGATCCCTGAAATCAATCCATTTAGTTCTTTTACTTAGTTTTTACCATACACTCATTTGGGAGATTGAAGACCTGATCAACCTGCAATAACTAAGGGATATTATTAATCTGATACTGTGTTATCATAAAAACAGATATCCAAGATCTTGAAATAAACAAATGTGAAAAAGAGCTAGTGAATTTGATTCTCTAGAACTGTGAGCCCTATGGTTGGGTGGATAGCGAAGAGGCCTTCCCCAAGGCTTTGCAAGAAAGTTCTAGAGAACTAGACTGGCTGGAGTTTCAAAAAGGAAAGCATCCACTAATCATATGTTTCAGAGGTTATCGAAATCATCATCGTGTGCTGCATTTCACTGGTGTCACACTGGCCTTATATGCAATGGATACCAATGTCGTTTTCCCATGCCAACTAAAGCATTAAGGGAGAATGTTGTCACCTAGTAAATAGAGCTTTGTTTTGCTTGACACTATCAGAGATCATTCATTCTTCCAATGATGCAAAACACTACGTGGAGATGTATTCATCCAAAAGAAGTTCATATACAAACCCTCATGTCTCTTAAATAGACTCATATAAATGAAAAAACAGTAGAAAATGATAAGCAAACACCATAGAAGAAATGCAGATTACCCAGAGAAGGCAAATATTTCAAGTGAGAGCATAAAGCAGGAATTTGATGGAGCAAGAGGCATATATAATGGGTTTTGAAGGCTGAGCTAGATTTGGCTTATGGAAATGACAAGATATGGGCAAAGCAGAGAGATCAGAAAGCACATCACATGTAAGAACAAAGTTAGCACTAGCATCAAACACTTACCAGCTACTTACCATGGGTCAAGATCTTTAGATACACGGTCTTAGGGAATTCTCATAATTCCAAGGCATTGCTTCTTTTGCATTCCATTTTCAGGTGGAGAAACTGGAGTTTTTGTAGAGGAATGCCTTTTGCCAGCTAAACCATCAAGAGAAGAGCAGGTTGCTCAAGATCCCTGAAACATGTGAGGAAGAAGGAAAAATGTCTGAAAGGTTCATTTTGTTCTGAAAATAAACGTGCTGGAATACTGGATTCTCTCAGCAAATCAAAGCTAAGAGGAATTCAAATGAACTAAGTAAGAAATAAAAAGTAGGATCTTCTTTATATTTAAAATAAAACAAAATGGAACAAAGTTATGCCTTATGTGGTATGTAAGATAGTCCCAAATCAGTATTCTTTGAGCACCCTAGTCAATGTCAGAATGTCAAATGTCAGGGATGTGAATACCTTTCCTAATTCAACTTTCTGCTTATGAAGAGGAAACAACTGAGGCTGAAAGAAAAGTGATCCTTTGGAAATGTTTCATTCGGTTCAAGTTTTAAATGAAGAGTAAGTATCATCTGTACTTGTGGCTATGCAATTCTTGCCAATTTCTGTAAGCTAGCGAGAACTGACAACTGAACATGATAGTAAAACCATAAATCCCCTGGCACCCCTGCAGTTTATATACTGCTCAGAAAACAATTAAACTGTGCTGTAATCATAGTAATGTGAGTCTATTACTCCACGGAGTTGGTTGGTAACCAGAGGTGCATGAAGCATTTAGCATAGGCAAATCCTTCAAGTGGGTGTACATTAATTCCCCACTGAAAGTTTTGTAAATAAAAGATGCACCAGAACCTCAAAGCGTTTCTGTTTTCACAGAAATCACCAATGTAGTTTAGATTTTTCTTGTCTGAGCATCTGTTCAAGAATTAATGCCCTCAAAGCCGAATCCATATTTAAAATGAGCATTAAGGAACAACTATTTTGGAAAAATATGAATTCCTTTTTATCATTATTTCTTCCATTAGTAACATCACGATTATGTTTGGTTGATTATCCCAGGAACAGTTATGCATAAATATGGTTGATAGCTAAATTATATTTCCCAAGTGACATCTATTGCAGGTTTCTATGAGTTAAATTATTAAAGTTTTTATCTGGCTTTTCAGTGAGACCATGTATATGTTGCTATACTTTATTATTTTCGCATTTATACCTGAGTCCCATTTTGATGAACATCAGAGGAGGACTGGAGATACCTGCTTTACCTATTCTGTGGTGATTACTTTGAGTTCTGATGCACTTAACACAGCATGCCACTCAGGGTGTTGATCCAGTGTACATGTTTCTCACAACCTCTGACACTGCATGCTGGACTCTCATAATAAAAGTGGTATTTCTGTCTGAGCAAAAGCTCAGATGCTTGCTTTTAAACCAAACCTAGTGATTTTGCCTTTTTCAGTTACAGAGAAAATTTTCAAATAAGATTTGGAACCAGTGGTGCTTCTGAAGATAACATTTCACAAGCTAGAAACAAAATTTATAGACTAAATTATTTATTTCAGCCACTTCAGCCAGCTTCTCTCCCCAACTTGTAAGCGATTTTACCCTTCCATTTTTAGTGTATTCCATTTTATTTGTTAGCCTAAGTCGTGCCAGTCAGCCTAGCCATCAATATTAATCCTTATTTTGATAATCCAATATATAATTTAAAAAATGTTTAATATGTAATTGATAATTAAGGAAGCCCCTTCCAATTATCACCACTGAATTGAAGTGTGAATTGATATAGAACTATTTGAAAGGATTTCAGTTCGAAATGACCCATATTACAAGTTTTATTCCTTACAATGTAACATTTACTGCCACAGGGAATTTTAAATGGATGACGATAAGAATGAAGATGCATCTCTCAAACACGTTCACTGATAGCATAATTCAAATTCATCACACCTTACTGAAAAGAAACGTTTACCCAATAAGCCACCAAACTCTTGTTTTCCATAATTTCATCTTAATTTTATTTTATATTTACAGCCTTTGATTTCTAATGCGAGGGTCTTGCTGAGGGTGTGAGGGCTGAGGAAGGGAAAAGGGTCTGGAGGGAAGGAACCAGAGGGCTGACGTAGAAGACAATAATTAACTGCGCTAACAGGATGTGAAAGTCTTCCAGAAGAAATTCTTGCAGCCCGCTTTGCGCTCTCGAGGTGCCATGGCCGGGTTTGAGTTCGCAGATCTCTGCAGCTCCAGCCTCATCTCGTCCTGCTCAGCTGCCTGGGACAAATCTTCAGGCTCCAGGGCATCATTCTCTGTCTGGTTGGGTTCAGACAGCAGCTCTGCCAAGAAGTACTTGGCCAGTTCCTGTGCGGGGCAGGAGAGGGAAAGAGAAGAGGAAGAGGAGGATGAAGAGAAGCAATGGGAAAACCTTTGGAAAATAGACTTGCTCACATCCCAGGCCCAGCTTTCACAGCTGTGCAGATTTTGTTCACTTAAAATCAATTCAAATATAAGAACTAATACAGGTAGTTGCCATACTTTAAAAGTGCAAATGTTTCTGTGAGTGTTCTGACGCTGTAAGCTTTAAACGCACAAAGAGAAATAGATTAGAAGCGGTTTGACAAAGATGAGGGGGGTGCCAGTAATTTAACTTAATTTCCATATCATGAGCTACCGCATGCAACGAGTCTTACCGTTTTCACAAAATAAGCGTAAGGGGAGCGATACCTCTCACAATCCCAAGCACATTTGTCGTCTTGGCAAGCCTCGCCCCTCATACCGTGCCGTGGACGAGGTCCGAGCTTCAGCACCAGGGCCAGAGACTCTCGTGGGCAGCACCAGGGAGAGATGCCATCATCCCTTTGGGCTCAACTTTACCTGCGTTTCCCAATTTTCTTAAATCCCTCTGAGGAACTCACCTGAAGGGTGACCGACTGCGCCCATCCGGAAAAATTACAGATGAAGGGATTCTAGACTTGGAAAGTTTTCCTGAAAGATTTGGTCGCCTGAAACTCTTCACGAGAGCCAAACACCTGTTAAGGCTAAAGGGAGGTTGGGGAACCCAGGAGAGAGAAAAGTAGACGTCGAGGGAGTTTCTTTACCTGCTTTCCTGCGGCAGCAGCCAGGGACTTCTGCAGAAACTGGCGGAGTCGGGGGTCCGAGGGCGCGCCAGAGACACCGCCCAGGGCCAGGACGATGGACAGCGCGGCCAGCGCGCACTGGAGGCGGCAGGACAGCATCTCCGCGGAGCCGGGAAGCCTAGCTGGAGAGCAGCGGGTCAAACTCTAGAAGAGAATCTGCAGGCAGCGGCGAGCGCTCGCGACTCCTACCGCGGCTAGTGAGCTCTTCACAGGCTCCCCGCTTTTTAAACTCTCTCTCTGACGTCAGGCTAGCGGGCGCCCCCAGATCTCACCAGCGCTTTTACGCACCATTAGCCTTGCAAAAATCAATCACAGAAGTGAGGGGAGGCGACAAGATCTAAAGTGGTTTACTTAAAAAAAAAAAATCTGCACACAAGCACACACCATTTCACATGCCCCGCTATAAGAAAGTCGTTTATTTTCACACAGTGCCACCCACATACACCTTCCACAGTTTCACTCACACATGTGCACACTCAGGTACGCACACAGAAGCTCACACACTCAGCCTCTGGGGGCGAATATGGGGCCGCACACAGATGCCTGCATATGTGTGTGCGGGGGCTCCGCTTCTCCTGCTCCCCCTTTGTAGGAGACCCAGAGAAATGCACTTGTACGTGTGTACAGCTGGTGAGGGTCAAAAGCATTCCTCCGAGAACAGGTTTCAGAGCGAACCAACTCCTCTGCCATTACGTCTGGACAGAGCATTCTGGACAGAGGCGCCCAGAAGATGTGATGGGCTCTCCAACAGCTTCACAGTTCTCTGTAATGAGGGGGAAGCTATCTGTACCCCATCCCCCATGCTCTTTCTTTCTCGGCTTCTTTCTTGAAATCTGAGAGATTTCTAATCTGTTTGCCTTTCTATTGGGACAAAAAAATTAAAAATAAGGAAAGGAGAGAGAGAGAGTGTGACATTGTTCTGCCCCCTAAAACTTAGAGCTGGAAGGCAATCTCAGAAATTATCCAGTAATTCTCAGAGTTTGAATGACTAAGCCTTAGAGATAAGGAGCACAGAGATAAGGAGCCCGGTGCTCTGACTCACGTACTACACCGCTGGAGCAAAGACCAGAGCTCCATGCCCCAAGGCCGAGGTCATTTCCACACAAGTCTGAGCTTCCTAACAGAATCTTGGCCAGAAAAAGCAGTTCGAGATTAGGTCAGGAATCCGTGAATGGATACAGCAAACTCCAGGAGCCTCCTCTACGTATGTAACCATTGTTGAGTGTCTCTGTGTGGGTAAAGGATCCACAGACTAGGAAATCCAGTCCCCTCCTCTCTCAGACACAGAGAAAGTTTAAGAAACAGTACCTAGGGTTCTAGGTGTTGTCGGGTTGAGTGTTTGCTGTCCAGACCAGAGTTCTGACAACTTTGTTTGTTCCAAACAATTCCTTATTAAGGAACGACCAGCTAACCTCTTGGCATACACCAGTCATCCCTCCAGGCCCTTCAAAGGCTAATATTTGATAAGCATCAAAGAAGCCAATATTAGATTAAAATAACGCCACATTCCCAGAAATCATGTGAAGCTGAGAGCTGTCAAATTCTGTCATCAAGTATGCATCATAACCTAGAATAGTCTCAATATTTAGACCCAAACCAGAGTGCTAAGCAGTGGGAAAACTTGAGAGGTGCCCAGAGTGGCTTGGGTATTTGTGATTATTTCCTTTAATGTCTGTAAGACCAGGCAAGGAAAGAATGCACAGTAAGGGGTGTTGAAGCTTCCAGAGGTTCAAATTCTAGGCAAGGTTAAGCCCATAGGATGGCATTACAAAGTCACTTTCAGAATAGTCTGAGAGAGCAACAGGCTCCAGCCCTGGGAAATACGAGTTATAGCTCTATAGATCCTGGAATCTCCCTGGTCCCTGACTGGGGACCCAGAGTCTAATTATACCAGCCTAACTGTCCTGAAGCGCCTCCAAATGCTCTCCCTCCCTTCTCCAAACCTTGGTCCTTGGTGGCTTTGTAGAGTAGAAAAGAAGAGGTTTCCTCAAGCAGCCTGTCTCGTTCTATGGTCTGGGATCTCTCTTCCCTTCTTCCTCCCCCTTTTCTCCCTCCCCAAGGCCCTGCCCCTCCCCTTTCACATCCCTTTCTCCTCCCACCTTCTTCTCCTCTGTGCTCTTTCTTTCCCCTAACCTTTCTCTAAATTTCTATCTCAGAATCTTCCTCAGCCAATGCTTCTTTTGTATTCTCCTTCACCTCACGGTTCTTTTCCCTCTCACTCCTCAGCTCCACTCTGACTTCAGTCTGCTGTGATCGGATGGCTCCTGCCTGCCTTCTCTCCCTTCTGAAGAGCTGTGACTGTAGAGGAGTTCACTTCTGGGGTTTGTTTTTGTTTTTGTTTTGTAATCCTTGGGTTGCTATGAATCTAAGATCCACTCAAAAGAGAAGAGTGGGACAAGAGAAATCAACAATTATTCCTTAAACACTCCTGGGTTTTAAGGGTTTTCTGCTCAGTGTTAGCACATTGCTTGGCTTACAATCAAAGATCCTCAAGCCTCTCCAGCCTAAGCCCTGTGCAGTTAACACCAAGAACCTCTCTTCCAAAGAGACCATTAAACTGGGTTGTACTGGGAACCCTATTTTCCAGACTGTGGTCACCAGGAAACATCCTGTGCAGCCTTCCATGGGTCATAAATCACTCTGCCACCCAGCACTGTGGGGGATGAGACTCTCATCTCACAGGTGGAGACTGAGGTCCTAAGGATGACTTCCTAGTGCGGGGGGAACTTGGTGGCACCTTGCAGATGAGAAGGAGATCTCGGGATGGAGGGAGAGAGGAGGGAGAGAAGGGAGGTAAAAAGGACAAAGATGTGATTGGTACATGTCCAAACTCCCCATGATGAATGTACTCATTATGTATCCCAAATATGCACTAACGAAATAAATAAATTCTTATTATTGGGGAAATAAACAAGGGCACACCAGCAGGAAGTAGTATAACCAATGGAGGATGTCATTCCACCTTAGAATGTTTCATTCACTTCTGACTCAGAGACACCAGAGATGCCTGGCTGAACAATCTGAGGTGATTAGCTGCCAGTATGAAGAGAGGAAACTTTTAAAAATGAGAAACAATAAAAATTTGTGAGCAGACTTAATGTCCACTATTAAGAAAGCAGGAAAGGAGAAAGTATGTACAGGCTGAGGCATCTTGGTTCTAGCTTTGGTTCTGCCACAACCAGCTGTGGGACATCCTCTCCCTCCTTGGTTTCCTCATTTGCAAACATAAAACCTCAGCAGGTCATCTTTGTGCTTCCTTCCAGCCACGATAATCGACAAGTCTAAAATAAAAGGGCAAATTAGAGTGTACTCTGAAGTTAAACATCCTCATTTTTCTCTAATTGAAGTCTTTATATTATGAAAGCACATAGTTTTTATGTAACACAGGGAGAAGACCTGGTACAGAGGATATTTCACAGACTTATTGGAAAATCTGCTCTGAGTCTTGTATCTAACATTGACCTATTCTTCCCATGGACACCTTTAGTTTCTCTACTAGTAAAGCTGACTTGCTCCAATTTTTTTTCTAGCCAACATGGAAAAACTGTTCTAGTATGTGAGATTTCAATGACACAGCAGTAAGCTAGACAGACAGAGTCCTAGGAAGAAAGATAAACAATAATAATTTTATTATGGCTCAAATAGTTTTATATGTTCAAAGGTATGTGGGTCAAAGCAAAGCACGCAGCATGACAGCAGCAGGGTAAACCCCTCTGAGATGGACCTCTGTGAACCAAAACCTACATGAAATGAAGGAGCTGGCCACACAAATATCTCAATGAAGATTCCAACCTAGGACCTCAGGTAACAACAAGGTCAGAGACCTGGAACAGAGTGGATGAAGCCAAGAAGCCCTGGTGGCAAGTTGGTGAGGCAAGTGGGAGAGACTTGAAGGTCTTCTATGGAAACCGCTTGGAGATTTTGAGCAAGGGACTAACTTAATTTGGTTATTTTTAAATAATGCCTTCTGATCAATGCAGAAGTCACTACAGAAGGGCAAGAGGAAATGCAAAGAGATGACTTAAGAGCATAAAATCTGCTGAAAAGAGATGCCAGGGCAAAAGAAACTCATTCTCCCATAAATGTCCCTGCCCAGGCAAGCTGGCCTGCATAAAGGCATCTCAGACCTCCTCAGTCTCAGCCTCTGTAGCCAATCTCCAGGGCCATCTCACCTCCCAGGTGCCCAAGGTTGGGAGGGTGCAGGGACTGGTGGTTCTTCCTGAAAATCCCATACTCTAGATTTAGATCAGGTGAGAAAAAGTGGTATTTAAGCCTAGAGGGGTGGTCATGAGGAAGATAAAGATGACTCAGACTTTAGGTTTATTTTGAAGCAAGCAAGAGAGGACACATTGATAGTTTGTTAGGAAATCAAGTTAAAGAAACGACAATAACCATCAAAGCCTACAGAATCATCCAGCCAGTCTCTAAAACACTGCCAAGTTTCACAAATCACTGAGAGAGCACAAGAAATAGATTTATGCTAAAGAATTCTGGAAATTTTCCAAATAATAAACTTTTTTATTTTGCAGATAGAAAGGTGAGGCCTAAGAGCAAAAGACCATAGCAGAAAGAGTCGTGGGCTGGATATCTGAAGGCTACACTTACATGCTAAGTTTTCTCCTGCTTAAAATGGGCCTGATAATCCTGCCTCTTGTAATACAAGATTTAAGAACCAGATCAGACATGGTAGGTAAAAGTGCTTGGTACTCTATAAGACATGAGGCTATTAAGCCTGGGTTTCAGTACTGTGCCTCAAGCAGAGGCAGCCAGTCCTAAGCCATAGGGTGATCATCAAGGAGCTACCCAATTATTCTGAGAGCCCAGGTGTTCCTGTCAATGCTCTGATCCAACAGGGAAGGTAGGCTTTCCTCATCCTGGAGACACAGGGATTATGATCTGGAGTTCAGGAAGAATTCTTCCACAGAAATCAGCAGAAGCAGAGTTGAGTGCTGAACACCCTTTATAAGGAAACAATCTTTTCTCTCTTATCTACATTTATCTTAGAGACACAACATATTAAAATTTGGGAGCTATTAACTTTTTGTATATATTTACTTGTTGAATTGTTTCCTAGGTTTACATCTGGCTTAAATCAAAGGAAAAGGAGAATAAACCACTCACACAGGGGAAGACAGGCTGGGTGGGATGTGTGGTTGGGTTGGGGGCAGGCTATGTGAGAATGCAGATTTTCCTTGCTCAAGGGCAAGGATGTGAGGGTGACAGTCTCATGGGGACCCTTCCTGCTCAGCATCCCTGCCAACACAGAGTATAGGAACGAGAACCTGCAACCCTCTAAGTCTTCCATTCTGGAGCAAGAGGCCCAGCAACTGCCTCTGCAGGTGCCCATCACAGAAGAGCCAGACTTTCTTGCCAAGATGGATTTTGCCAATTTCCACAAAGCCAAGGCCATAGTAATAATACAAAGGGAAGCCCACGCAGGTTTAGCCTCTTCCATGAGGAGAGATGGCTGCCCTCGTTCAGGCTGTTTTCTCTTCCGGAACACCTTTGAACCCCCTCTGAAAGTGAAGATCCCTCAGCTTATTCTAGGATGTCTCTAAGGTAGAATCAATGTGGCCCTCTCTGGTCCCCATGGTGTAATCACATGCACCCCCCAAGAGGAGACCCTCCCAGATGGCTTCATAGTTCTGCTACTTCAGAGTCTATGTCTCATCCTTACGCATAAAGGCTCACCAAGGGCAGAAAACTGCCTCAACCATGTCTGCACCCTCCTCTGACAGCCTAAAAATGTTATGTGCATGGCAGTTTGTTGAAAAATTACGGCTGAGGTAATGGCAAACTTTTCTTATGTGAGTCCATGAGGTCTCTGTGGATTCTGCAAGCAGGACAAGCTTCATGAACCTTAGTGACTGACGACCACATCACTGGGTGCACCCACCCCACATATGGCCCTAGGTGGTGGGCTTCCTCCAAAACACAGATCTATGTATTGTTTAGTCATCTCCAAACTTCAGGAAATAAAAATTTTTTAAGACCCTAACCATTGTTCAGTGGGATCACTCCTCTACGCTAAGAACTAACTGCCACTGTCGTATGAGTACACTGATAGTCACTGATAATGTCAGAGTTTTCCTCAATGCTGGAGGCCCCTGAAGGAAACATCACTGACCGTTGAGACAGGCCCGCACTCCTGACATGCAAGGACATGAAAGGCTAATTTCACCAGGTTCCAGGTAGGGGGCATAGTAGCTGCACTGTGTCAGTATCTCTGAAACCAGCGAGAGGAGAATCCACTTTTTACAGCTAGTGCACAGCTGGGCTGACCCTGAAGCACACCCTCCTGAAGGGAAAGCGGGGGAGGGATGGAAGCTCTGCTCTTCATTATCCATTTTCCTCTTTCTCTGTCTCTCCAGAAACTGGAGAGACAGTTTCTCTGACCTTTGCCTCGTGGATTCCCAAAGAAAATAAACGCAGCCAGGTTCTATCTGTCTGTGCCACCCCCAAACTGACTTCCCACCTGTCTACCTTCTTTCCTTCTTGAAACAAGAAGTTAAACCTGAGGATTTTCCAAGAGCCTGCCCAGCGCATTCAGGGAGGAGCCACCTTGATCAAACTTTTCAATCCATGCATCTGAGAAACAAGGCTGGAAATCAAGGGTCTCCTCCCCGGAACAGTGCAGGACAGGGGGTAGAGATCTCTGAGATGATCTGAGAAGGCTGCTTATCGCCATCATGACGGAAGCCACACCCACACAGAGTGCCTCATGCGGTGAATTTGCCTCCAGAGAGCTCCGGTTTCTCCACACTTAAACTTGTAAGTGTTGCTCTTAACACTGGCTTCCCACTAATGTTGCCAGAGAAACATTTTAAAAGCACAAAGGCTTGGGTCTGAATGGCAAAGATTCAAGTCCATAGGTCTGAACTGGGCTCAGATGCTTCTCTTTTAATTCCAGTCAGCAGCTGTAGTCCAGCCACTCTGGAAGACGATGGGGCCACATCATCCCCTCCTGTTCCATTCTACTCAGCCCCTGCTCTCCCCTCTCCCTGACATCTTTTCCTTCTCTCTCTCTCTCCTCCTTTTCTCTTCCCCTTTGCATCCTTTCTCTTGCCCCTTTCATCTTCTCTTTCATCTTCTTTATGTTCCTGTCTCCCTGTGTCTCTCTTTGCTCAACCATGGCTCCTCTTTCCCATCTGGGGAGGCGCCCAGGTGATGGGCGTGGCTTTGCTTATTGAGGCCGAGTGCCCGCTTCTTTGGCTTTTCTAAAACTTCTCTGCAAGTTGAGAAAAAAAGAGGAATGGAGTGAGAAATAGGCCCACTCCCAGACCAGCATCTTAGAATGATTACTACTTTTCAGTTTAACAGGGAAAAACGATGCCAAGCAAGGTGCAGGGTTTCTCTTCAGACCACAGCACTGGTATCACAACAGTTTCTGTCTCCTTTAGTTCTGCATGTTCCTCCAATGATGCAAACGTACTGCGTAGTTCCAAGGATGCCTTCTACTCATGACTTGGGATCATGATGTAAACACCGGCAAGTCCCATCCTGCTCTCATGCCCAAAATGAAACCCGGCTCCGGGACAAGGGCATTGTTCTGTGGAGGAAGCCTTGAGGATTAACGCGCACAGATTTGGGAATTGCATAGCTCAAGATTTCATGCCCCGTGTCTCCCTCCTTATCTTACACAACAGCCAGCCCTGGTCTTCACTGTTGAGCTGCGTTGGCTACTTCAGCCCGCAGGACAGGATGTTACTGTTAAACTGAGCTCTCCTGCCCCCTGCCGGCTCCATTGTTAGAAGACAGCATTATCCAGAATTTAAAGACGG
>PVLD010022474.1:0-29229 GCA_004027595.1 Dinomys branickii
CAGACAATGGAATATAGCAATATGAAGACAGAAAGGAGAGAGGTGTGTACCCTGAACCCAAGAAGGATCTGAAATGGGAACTGAAGCCCTAGGAAAGACCAAGCAAAACCTCTCCTGGAGGAAAGGATCAGAGGGCCGCCGCGGCACAGTCGGAGGGAGAAGAGACGGAGAAAGAGGAAGCCACTGCTTCAAACACACTTGTGGTCCAAGCCCTCGTTCCAGCAATCGCAGCTTCAGCTTCGGAGAGCCACGCTCATGGAAGCCTCCCGACTCGGCCAGGGGAGAGTGGAGTTCCAAGAGCTGGTCCAGGTCTGGAGAGGAGAGGGCACAGCCAGGAAAAGAAGCAATGGTGGCTGGGAACTGTTGTCAAATCCAGTGTGAGGATGAGAGGTTGCAACAGCCACTGAAGCGGAGTCCCCACCCTGCATCAACCTTCCTAATCAGCACCTGGAGGCAAGGTGGAGCCAGAGCAGCCAGTACACATCCCAGCACACCCAGCTCTATGCCTGCCTCGAGGCTGTGGCCTCCTGCCTCTCCACTGTGTGGGCAGCTGCCAGTGGGGAGTGGTGGGGTGCATCGGCAGTGACATTAGAGCCACGGCAACTCCCAGGGATCCAGTCAAGGAACAAACGGGAACTGGAGCACAACAGCAAGAGAGAGCTGCAGATGGAGGTGGATCACACGGCCCCAAGCCCTTCCCACTCCAACATCAAGCAGGAAGCATGAACTGAGTTACTGGGCTTCGGCTCCCACCCTGAGCGCCCTCTGTGAGCACCTTGAGCCTCGGCGGCCTGAGCAATCACCACCTGTTCCTGACAGCAATGGGACGAGTCCACAGGCTTCAGGACTCACCCCAAACTACTAATACAAGTAACAAGAGTGTCTCCATACTGCTTGCATAAATGAACCTTGTATGAACCCATGGCGACCGGGTAGGCAGCAGAGAGAGAACCTCCCAGAGGAATGCCACTCAGACATAGGAATACAGCAACATGTGAAGGACAGAAAGGAAAGAGGTGGATATCCTGAACTCGAGAAGGATCTGAAATGGGAACTGAAACCCTCGGAAAGACTAAGCAGAACCTCCTCTGGAGGAGGGGATTGGAGATCTGCCATGGCGCAGAGGGAGACGAGACGGAGAGGGAGGAGGTCGCCGCTCCAAGCACACCCTTGGCCCACGCCCTCATTTCGGCATTCACAGCTTCAGCTTCGGAGACCCATTGCCCAGCTGCAAGGGGTGGGGAACGGTAATGCTGGAGATCAGGAGGAGGTGGGAGGAGAAGAGAGGGCCTCTGGCAACAAGGCAACGGGACAAAGCCAAAAGGGTCACAGAGGGTGCCCCGATGGGGGTGCGTGCCCCGCGGCTGCTCCGCTGTGGGCCCCACGGCTGCTCCTGTGTCTTAAATCTAAATGGAGAAGTGTCTTGTTCAAACAGAAACTAGAGTAACAGAAACACCTTTCTCCAGACACTCGATAAACCAAGGAAACATTTAAAAGATTGTATTTATTGGACATCTGTGACCCCAGAGGAGAAATAACCAACCCCCAGCTCTTCTCATTCCCATGTCTAATGACGGAAGAGAGATCTGGAATTGGTAACATCCAGAGAGCAAGCCTAGCTCTGCCTGGGCTTGGAGAATATTCGTACCTGGGAAGTTGGATGGTAAATGTAGTCAAGAGAGAAAGCTTGAGTACAAGCAAGAAAAGGAACATAAAACTGAGCCTGCTGCTGAAAGCCAAGGCTCTCAAGCATTTTCAGGTTAAGTGGAAAGGTGGCCTTCAAAAAATGTACTCAGGCAGCCCAGGGAGATGAAAGAGAAACAAGCTGAGGAAAAATGAAATCTCTTTTCTCTCACAATCCCAAGCTTTGCCATTGTTCTCTGGAGCTTGCAGCTCGTTTTTACAATTTCTACTTTATTTGGGGAGCCTCAGGTCCAGAAATCGATATGCAATTTGCCCAAAGAAAGTAGAAAAGAGAAAATATAAAAGAAATGAATAAAAATTAGTAACAGACAAAACAATAACGACTATCAGTAAAAGCAAACAAACCCTAGTTCTTTGAAAAGACAAACTAGGAAGACTGTGGGTAAGATTAATGAAAAAGAATGGGCAAGGGCTCCAATAAACCATATTAGAAATTTAAAAAGGCAATAATCACAAGGTGAATGCACGTGTGTGTTCAAACACTGTGTGGTGATGAATTTGAAAGCTTTAGTCAGAAGAATAAAATTCTAGAAAAAATACTGTTTATGAAATGAGTAAGGAAAATGTTGAACAGTTTTGGATCTGCTAAAAGGTTTAATCAGTAGTGAAAATTAAACAGATGAAGTTGATTAGATGCAGAGGGTTTTACAGGCAAGAGCTATATGCTTAAGAAAGACTTGCTCCATGGGGGTATACAAATGTATGGCAGAAGCTTTTAGAACTGTAGGATCAGAAAAAATCCTGCTAGTTTCATGTGTGAAAATGATACAGAATGATAAATAAAATAGTATTAAAACAAATCAGAGAACAAATTCAATATATATTTCACAGTTCAGTGACATTCTTTTTAGAAATGCCAGGGTGACTGAACATTACATGAATCTGTTAATTTAATTTACCATAAGAAGAGATTGACGATGAAAAACCACGATCTCAACAGGTTCAGAAAAGTTACTGGATAAATTCAGTACCTAGTTAGGGTAAAAAATAAAGCAATCCACAAATTCATACTAGATTCAGAACAGGAGGGAAGTTCTTTACCCCTGATGTAGATCATCAGGCAGGAACTTCTAGCAAATGTTCTTAGTGGGGATAATGCTCCATTTAAGTCCTTTGTGAGTGATGCTTTCTATTAAATAATGTACAGGGGATTTAAACCTATGCAATAAACTCAAGGTCCCGAGTTCAATTCCTGGTACCGAAAAAAAACGAGAGAAATAAATTATTTTGACTGTGAAAAGATTAGAAAGAATAAGCAAAGTAATCCCTATTGCTGAAGATATTATTGGAAAAATACAGAAAATTGAGGAGCTATTTGTATCAATGATAGTTCATCTAGATTCCTAGATGCAAGAACATAAAAGCAGCAGCGTGTCTTTATACCACCCTAAAATTTAGTAAATATACCTGAAGAAAAATTTGGCAAAATAATTGCAAGGCCTTCAGGAGGAAAATTGTAGAATTCTACTGAAAGGCCTAAAATAAGTATTCAATGCCTGGAGAGAAGACATGTGCAAGGGCTGCAAGATTTGCTATTTGAAGGATAGCTGTGTTCTAATTAATTTAAAAAGTAAATTTAACTTTATAAAACTTTGCAAGTGGACCCAGATTGTCATACGAAAGCAAAAAGGGCTGAGAATGGCCTAAATGATTTTTAAATTTTTTTTTTCTTCTTGGGACAGGGTCTCGCTATGTAGTTCAGGCCGGCCTTGAGCTCACTCTGTAGCCCAGGCTGGCCTCAAACTCGCAATGATCCTCCTGCCTCAAGCCTCTCAAGTGCTGGGATTACAGGTGTGTGCCACCACCTCTGGCTTGACTTTTTTTTTATAGAAGGAAACAAAAATGAAACATGGAAGAAGAAAAAAGCGGAAATGATTAAATATAAAATTTACTAAGTGAAAAGTGTTACTGAGATGGAGAGACCAGTGGAAAGAAAATCTGGAGCCTACAATAGACCAATTTCCAAGTGAAACTTTATGTAAAAAAGTGTGGCCTTCTAAATCCACGTGGAAAATCTGGCATGGTCAGTAGTCAGTGTTACAACACCTGGCTCTCTATGAAGAAAAAGCTGTTAAACTCCTACTTTATACCCTGTATAAATATGCATGCAGATAGACTGAACACAAAATGGGAAAAAGCACACTTTTAAAATGTTCAAGATGAATAAAGTATAGTCATTTGTGACTTCAGGTAAGAGATACTTTTGAAATGACAAACACAAACAAAAGCAATAGCAACAAATCCGACTTCATTGAATTAAAAAGCAGGGCACAACAAATTTTTCATAGAGCAAAAAAACAACCCACACTGAGAGGAAATATTTTCCATTTATATAATTGGAAAAGCAACAGTATTTAGAATACATAAAAACTTCTACAGATGAATAAGGAAAGCAAATAACTTCTTTGCAAACAGGAAACATGAAAAAGCATTTCACAGAGGGGGAAACTAGAAGATTTAATAAGTACATGAAGAGATATTCCCGTGTACTGATAGGCAGAGAATACCAATTAAATTATTATGAGATATCACTTTATCTCAAGATAAAAGAAAGACAGTAAATCTGATATCATTAAATTGGTAAAATACTATAAAGAAACTGAGCACAGATAATGTTATTAGAAAGATAAATTGATATAACCACTTTGGAAAACAATACACCATTAATTAAAACAGCTGAATCCCAAAGTTGTGAGCTACGTGCCTCAGAACAAGACCTCTCTCCATGTGCACAAAGAGTCATACACCAAGATTTTCTACAGCAGGACTGTTCACAAAAGTGAAGAAGTAAAACAATTTAATTGTCTCACTTTAGAACTGGAGAAACTGTGTTTACTTATTCAATGAATACTGCCCAGAACTTAAAATGAATTCATGACATCTACATATTATCTGTATGAAGAAACCTCAAAAATGGTTTTAAGGGAAAATGCATGTTATAAAAAGATACATACAACATCAGTATTTCTATAGAATTTTAAAACACTGAAAACAGTGGTATAATTATTTATGGACATAAGCATATTGGAAAAATAGAATATTTTAAAAGGTAAAGGTGTATTCAGACTTGACCCAAGTTCTTGTCATTCCAAGAGAGGGGCAGGGAGGTGAGTTCCTGGCAGAGCTTTACCTAGGCCTCTACACTGTATTTCTTAACAGGATTTAGGCCACAAAGATATATTTTAAGGAAGTGTGAAAGAGGTGTGTGTTTTAACTACTGTGGATATGTGATGGTTATATTTCTATTTTTCTGTTCATTGGAGATATTTACTAATTAGAACTAAAATTTAAAAAACATGAAATGGCTTATACATTTCACATGCAGATTAGAGCCTCTCTCCTCTTGTGAAAGTTTTGGTATGCCTCCGTCTGCACTGTTTTCTACGTTTGAGAATCATTTGTACACATAGGATGAAGGTGTCACCTGCCAGGGTTTTGTGGCAATGTAATAGTAGTTTGTGTGTTTTGTTATCCTACTGATAAGAGTTTTCATTTCCTCAGTTTGGAAGGCATATATTTTAATATTAATTATGCTTTTCAAAATTGACCGTGTTCTTGCCAATCTTATTTCCCTCATTCAGCTGGAAGTATAGACCCTAAAAATTAGGAGTGCAGATACAATTTTCCGGCAAGTTCATGAAATGGGAGTCTGTGAGGTGAAGGAGTGTCACACCTGGAGGCAGGAGTCGTGGCTTCTCTCTCCGTTTATTGTGTGACTGTTTTCAGAGCTCTTCTGTGGTGGGGTCTCTTTACCTTTCCAGTGAAAGTGCTGACTTATCTCTAAGGCCTTTCCAAATCTGAGGCTTTGTAATTTTATGAAGTGCCTGAGTGCAATCAGTCACAAAATGGAGTGTGACCGGGATATAGGAACTGTGGAGCTGTCAAAGTGCTCCTCTACCTCCCAGAAACTTTCCCTCCTCTTGCCAGAGTGTTACTGTTCTGGAGCAGTGGAATGGAGGCTGAAATCTAACAGCCAGGGTTTTCTGAGAAAGATACGTCGTTTCTATGCACTAATGCCTTCACAGAAGCAGATTTTTAAACAGGCAGGTCGAGGCACGTTGCCGGAGACATTCTTGGAAATAGGACAGGTGTGACTTGATCAAAAGGAGAGGTAGCAAGGGTTTCAAATGTAGAACACTCGGTCTTGGCAAGAGACACCTGCCACTTAGAAAGACTCCTGGGGCATGATGGGTTTGAATGTACGGATCTTGCTCGGGAGAAGGGTACAGAGAAGATAATGGAACAGAAGGAAGATAAGCGTCACAAACGTCCGTGAGGGTAGCTATAGAATAGCCTTTTAAGGTTCAGCTAATGAAGGAGCATTTCTTGGTGATGCAAATGTAATAGTTTTCCTTTTAGTATAATTAAAAAGGACATTTGAAGGGGCTTTGAGTCTGTGCCAGGCATGGTTTTCTTATCTTAGGATGAAGTTGAGGAGGAGTCATTGTCCAAAGCACCAAAGGAAGCCGTGGCAGGTACTGTGCCTCATCAGCTCCGAGGCCTCCTGGTGACACTTGCTCTTAGCCCTGCTCTCCGCTATTGTCACAGAAGGGATCTCAAGGTTACACTGAAAAGGTAGAAGGGAAACTTTAACAATGAGCAATCTACTCTTACAGGCAATTCTGAATTGGGATCTGAATTTTCAAGTATTCTACAGGAAAGATTTAAATGTAATTTCCTTGAGTCTTAATTGCTAATTATTTTAACTAAGGGCTCTAAATTAAACATGCTTTATTTTGAAGGCTTTGAGCAGTTTAAAGCAATTGCTGTCACTAGAAATGTGTTTAGTATCTATTCTCAGAAGTGGAATCTAATCAGCCACGTAAGGATGGTGACCTCAGAAAGACAGCCAGAAGCGCTGGCCTTAATTTTGTTAGGAACTCAGTGTCTACTTGAGTTAAAACTACCTTTGATTGGTGGAAAGTTTGCGGACTTAAAGATCAGTGTATCTGAATCCATTATGTATAAAATATAAGAAGAATAGTTTAAAATTTATTTTTTGATAGGCTGACCTGTCAAAAATTAATAAACTTGATTAAAAAATTGAGATGAGTTATTTGGGAGTTGAGATGAAACACAAATTTGTTTTTCCACCTGATCACATTCTAAATGACAAGAAAAATTGTATTTAGGGATAAAAATCTTTCAGTAAGATATGCTTCTTCTTTGTTAATCCCATGAGAGAAGTTCTAAATATATCTACCTGTATTGCTGTAAACACAGTATTTACTAATAGTCAAGAATAAGCATTTTGATACTCATGGATACATAGCTTGATCAAATGCTGTCAGAATGTGGATGGCCAGCCTTTCCTGTCATTTTTAAAATGCCTTGCCCAAATTTAATTTCCCAATATTCAGGTACTCTTAAAGAATTTTAGAATACAACATTTGGGTTACTGTCCTAAAAGGGGCCAGGATTTGGTTTTGTTTTTTCTCTAAGTTCTAGCAAATCCCAAATCTGTGGGTCAAAGGTTTATTTGATACCCAGGACTCTAAGCAGAGAACAAGCAGATGCAGGGACCAAATCACTTCCTGCAGAAAAGGCAAGCCTTACAGTCTCCACCTTCACTGGCGATAAATAGAAGGGAACTTCTGGGGAGAGAAAAGAAATGAGTCTCTCCTTGTGGATTTTCGTATTCCTGAAGATACCTGTGCCCCACTTTGATTTTGCTTCCAAGTTGAATGTTTGCTTAGCTAGTTGGCTTGTTACCTCCCCTGGTACTACAGAAAAGAAAAGGGCAATTTGGTAGGAAGGTGATAGATTATCCAAGTAAAGGGAGGGCTGGGGTTGAGGAACACACCTTAGTTGTCCCCTATCCAATGTTTCTTAGTTCAAACAATTGTCTGGAAAACATAGATAAGATGGCGGCTGAAGGGTCATACTCCTGGTAGAGCTGGTATTTCACAGGAGTGAGGGGCTCTGGATCATGGCCAATCTGTTAGGCATTAGCCAGAAGTCACAGAGTTCTCACCCATTTATCAGTAAATAGCCGCCACTGGGGAAATGTGTCAGGGTATTCACTGATTTTCAGCCAGGAGAATGTTGGAGCCACCACTCTTCCTCAGCAAATCCAGAGACAATGAGCAAGAACTGTAGTTTGGGCTCAGTCGTCACAGAAATGCACCCTCCTGCTTGGGAGCCACGGCACCTCTTTTCTCCGAGCCGTAATGTTGGGCACTGAGCTAGCACAATCCGTCTCCATCTCTTCTGCCATGCTACCAGATTTCAAGTGGCTTCTGTGCATGTAGCCTGTTTGTCTCCTCGCCCTTCTCCATCCAGCAACAGGAACGATCTTAAGGAAGGCAAATCTAGTTATGTGATTTTCCAGGTTAAAACTCACAATCTCTTTACATTGTGGTTTCCCTGGCTTCAGGTCTTCACCAGGATGATCTTTTAGTGCTTCTGCCTTGCCAGAGTGTTCTGTCTTACTTCTAGGTATTCATAGCATCTTCTGCTCTGCCAGGCATGTTCTGTCTGGAGACACCCACCCCACATCCTGTGTTCCTTCACCTGCTAATTCTCACCTGACCTTTACTTGCCAAATTAAATGTTGCTTCCCCACAGTACACCTGAGCATGAGTTCCTGCAGCAATTGCTGCTTCCTCCAGTGTAGGAGTGAAAGCCTGCCCGTCTTAGGCATCACACAACTGTGGCCCAGAGTAAATACTTAATAGATATTTGCTGAATGAGTAAGAGTTAATTAGGGATCACTTAATCCTTGGGCACTAAAGAGATAAAGTTAGTTACCTTAATCAGATCAAAACCGGGCCTTCTGCCCATACCGTATTAACATCTGACACAGAGCAGATGCTAACATCATATCAAGGTATCAACAAGAGAATAGTGAGCATAATCCATCATTTTTAAAGGAAACAAGTAAAAGCAAAGACTTCAGTGCTTCTAGCAGAGTTTACCCTGATCTGCATCATACACCTTTACTTAGTCTCCAACCATTCTAGTTGTGTATTATTGTTTAACCTCAGTGTTTCCTTCATGTGCTAAGTGCACAACCATCTCCTTGTTCTTGTCAAGGAGAATGGGCATGTGACCAGTGCTTTCTGTGTACCTAGAGATGAGGTAAGCAAAGCTGTGAAGCGCTCAGATCTATATTGAAAGCCAGCTTACGAATTTTCTGCGTGGATTTCCTCCTCTCCTCAGTTTACTCAGGTCTTTCCTACCCTAAGGACTTCATGTGAATTTACTGTCCTCAAGAGAGCTCGACTTTTTTATTGGGATGCTGTAGCGCAGTTCTACCATTGGTTTAAAGCAACAGGGACTGGAGGGTGGAAGTCCAGACCCACGATGATGGTGGGGTTGGTTCCTTCTTAGAGTTCTGAGGAGGAATCTGCTCCCTGGCTCTCACCCAGCTTCTGGTGCTGTGTTGGCAACCTTGGGCAATCCCTGGTTTGGAGAAACATCACTCACCCTCTGGTTTTATCTCCACATGTTACTCTCCTATGTCCAAGTTCTCCCTACTTGTAAGGACCATAGTCATATTGATTACAGCTTTTCTCTATTTTAATATGAACTCACCCCAACTTAAATAATGACATCTGAGGTGACCCTATTTCCAAATGAGGTCCCATTCTAAGAGCTGAGATTTGAAGATCTGAGTTTTTGCAAAGCACAATTCATTTCACTATAGTGCTGAATAACAGACACTTTTACATAAGTGAGAAATGGAATCTGATGAACAGGAAAAAGGTAATGTTGAAAGACCTCGGTAATGGGGACAGCTTAAGAGTCTTTTCCAGGCACTGATGCTATAAAGAGTGGGCTGTTTCTTCTGTGCTTGAATAGTTTACTGCAAGATTCAAAATCCTGGGAGATAATATTTGATTGGCTAAGCACTGGTCACATGCCCACTCTCTGGCTGCAAGAAATGAGTTTGTGAGAGCGAGAGAAAATTTTGGCCATGGAACACACACATTTAGTTTCTATGTAGAGGGGAGGAGGCTCTTGGATTTATTTCTCTACAATTCTGTATACATGGGAGGGTGAAGGTAATTCTTCAGAAGAATCTGGGACTATTAAAGATGGGAAATAGATTGCTAAAAAATAAAAATCTTGTCCACTTTTTTTGATAAAAGGAATTAATTTCAAGAGAAAGAGTTTCTTAATAGGATGAGCATTCAACTATACCAGAACCAAGTACAGAGCTATTTTTAGAAAGATACAAATTGGGACTTTGGGAAGTCCATCAGTATGTTGCCTCCTGGGCCTCTTTGCTAGGTGGGGTTCCTTTGGAATAGATACTGCCTTCTTTGTAAGCACTCAGTATGTGTGCATTTTTAGGGATTAGAGTTTCCAAGATGTGTAAGGGGGGAGGAAGGTATCAGGTTATTATGATTTTTTTTGGTGTGTGGTGTTGGGGATTTAACCCAGAGCCTCAGGCATGCTAGGTGAGCACTCTACCACTGAGTTAGATATACCCAGTCTTATTATAATTCTTGGGCTGGGGATATAGCTCAGTGGAATAAGCGCCTGCCTAGCAAGCGCAGGGTCCTGAGTTCGATCCCCAGTACCGCAAAAAAAAAAAAAAAAAAAAAAAAAGAGTCTGTTATTATAATTCTTTTCAATCTTGTTTTTCATACAAGTCAGACTTACAGAGGTCTTCATGTGCTTGCCTATAATAGTGAAAAGCATACTCAGAGCCCTTATCCTGAAATACTCAAGATTTTTAATCAAGATTGTTAACTCACCTGCTATGGGCTCCAGGAGGCTGTGGGGTCTAGCTGATCTTAAAAGTAATAATGTGGTCCAATATAAAGAGTATGGGCTTCAGAATCATTTGGTTTTGTGGGAAGAATCCATGGCACGAATCAAGTAATCTACTTCATCCAGACCTCAGGATCCTCCACTGAAATATTACTTTAATTTTCTTCACATTTCTACATAAGAGCTTTCCAGAAAGACATTTTCTGCCTTACCTTGTATGATACTAGATTGTAAAACCCTCATTTCAGGAGGAGCCTTGCCTTCTACCCAGGAGGAAGGAATGTTAGGTTACACAGAGCGGCCAAGAAGAGTGGACAGACAGGTTTTATCCACTCTCTTTCAGTCAGTAAACTTTAGGTCAAATTTTTTGCCCAGTTCAATTTTTTCATGGTTATCCATGCTTCATGGAATCTAAGCCTACACATAGTTTTCCTTGAGTCTTTGGGCCTTTCTGAAGGTTTCTATATCATGTAGAAGTTTGATTAAATACTACAAGTGTTATGCTTTTCTCTTAATGTGGTTTTTTGTTGTAGGAATGTTGGTCATGAACCTTGTGGTGGCTGAGAAAGGGTATCACCTCTTCTTGCCATTCCTTGTGGATATGAATGCCAGGTACAGATGAGCAACTGCGGACTGGTGCTCTCTGGTGACCACAGTAAGATCACATTTGCATTTACAGCCACATTTTACTGGCCGGGTATTTCCATCTTCAAACAGGCTCAGGATCATACCTCCTGCTCTTCTCCAAAAATCCACCCAAGAATTTCTAGAATCTCTATGGAGATCTCTGATGTGCTCAATACAGTCTTACCAGCATCTTTTTCACGGCCCATTTTGTTGATAGCATTTTTTTTCCATTTTATGGAAATAAGTAAAACAATATTTCATAACAATATAGTAGGAGAACAACAGTAGTTAATATATTACATGTTGTTATCTTTAAAGTAGTTACTCAGAGTAAATGATGCAGGCATAAAATGTTCTCTGAATGACACTAGCACAAACCTTTCTTTTAAATGGACTATGAGAAATGTAATATGACTATCTTGTACTTTTTTTTCTCTTACTTCCTTTCTTACTTCCCTTTTTCTCCTACCCTAGCTCCTTTTATCTTTGAAAAATGTCTTTCCATTTAATAATACGTATTGTACATTTTGGACCTTATTCACTCTTTCAGGTTCTCACACCATGGAGACAATATGATGTTTACACATGTGAGCCTGATTTATTTCACTTGTGAGTACGGTCTCTAGTTGTGCCCATTTACCTATAAAAGTTTCAAGTTTATCCTTCTTTATGGCTGAGTAGTACTCCATTGTAAGAAAAGATCACATCTTTTCTATTCATTTCTCGGTTGGTGGGCATTTGAGTTATTTCCAAGATTTAGCTGTTACAAATTGTGTGGCGATGAACATGGGTGCACATATATTACTGTGGTATGATGTTTTTAATTCTTCTGGGAAAATATCTAGGATGGAAATCGCTGGATTGAATGGAACCTCTAGTCCTAGTTTTTTTTTTTTTTAGGAATCTCCATACTGATGTCCCTAGTGGTTGCACCAGTCTACACTCCCACCAACAGTGGAGAAGTGTTCCTTTGTCCCCATAGCCCTTCCAACATTTGTTATTGGTTGATGTCTTGATGATTAGCCATTTTTTCTAGAGTAAGATGGAATCTCAGTGTTGTTTTGATTTGCATTCCTTGAATAACCAATGATGTTGAATATTTTAAAATTATATCTGTTTTCCACTTATATTTCTTCATCTGAGAAGTGTATATTCATCTCAGATGCCCATTTTTTGATTGGATCTTTGAATCTGGGGAGTCTGATATTTTTCAGTTCTTTATATGTTCTAGATATATGTCCTCTGTCTGAGGGACAACTGGCTAAAATTTTTTCCCACTCTGTAAGTTGTCTTTTCACTCTGTTGGTGATTTCCTTTGATATGCAAATGCTTTTTAATAAGATGAGTTGACAGCATGTTTTTGGTCTGCTTCTCAATTAGGACGCTTCTCTTTTGCCCCTTCTGCTTGTGCAGGTCTGCCCTTTCTGTATACGTGATCAGTGTCCTTTTTAGGGCTTCTGGAATTCTGAGCTTGGCTAAAAGTACTGAATATTCTACAGGTTATGTTAAATTGCAAAAGTGAAATACAGCGTGTGAGTCACAGCCTCTCTTCCCGTTAAGCTGACCCCGCGGAACAAACACTGATGCTTTTGCTTGCTTGAAAGATCGCTGGAGCAGCACCAACAGCACACGTCACCTCTCAGACTGTGACTTCGCAAGATTAGAATATTTTATCGGATTAGCCCAGGGATCAGTAAGCTCAAAAATTTACTTAGAAGATTATACAATCTCTTATTGTGACTGCTCTTACCTTCCTACCCAAATCTCCTCTAATAAAATTTCCATTGCAGCCAGTGAAATTGGAGAGGAAGATTAAAGTTTTGAGAGTTTGCGAAATAGACGCACATTGGAAATTCACTATATGCATGAATATCAAGCTCTGTAAAGAAATGCGAGGTGTGATTTCATAGGCCGTTGACTTGGGCCAGATTAGAAAGTTTCTGCTCTTCCCTCTTTGCTGTGCTTGCCAGCACTTGGTGGACACTTTCTTCTTACACGGTCGCAGCCCCCGACTTAACCACCCTTCCCTTCCGTACTCCTCTGCCCGTCGCCGCAGTTCCCTTCCTCCTTCCTTCTCTCTCTCATCCATCACGTCCTTCTCTCTCTCCCTCCCTTTCTGGAGAAGTGTAACTTAGCAAAAGTGAGCAACTTTTTTCGATTCCCTCTTTTAGGAGGAGCTGAGAGCTCCAGAATAACACGTGTGCCTTTCTAGAAATTCTACTCACTTAAACATTTTTATTTTGAAAAGCTAACCCCTAGTTTCTCAAAACTTATGCATTCGGATAACACTTGCATGACTTTATTATATCATATCTTGGTACCCCTGTAGAATAATATTCTTTAAGTCAACTCACTTTAATGTATATTTTAGCTTTTATCCTAAGCAATAATATCTGTGGAACTATGGCTTTGACCTATACTACACATTACATATTAAAATAATAAGTAACTATGAAAAGTCTTTCCATAGTAGCTATAATCATTATATGTAATCGTTATATGTAATAGCTCTCTCCTATATAACCTTCTGTGGTGATAAGAATGTTCTGCACCTGCACCATCTAATGTGGTAGCCACAAGCCAGGTGCAGGTATTGAACACTTGAAATATAGCTCCTGAAATTGAGAAATGGAATTTTAAATTTAACTTAATCAACTTGAATTGGGACAGCCACTTATGGCTCATGGTTACCATACTTTAGGACACGAGCCTTTACTCTGAGGTATGTGAACTGAAGAATCTCTGAACGTATTTTTTTTTTGCTCTAAAATGTTTTAAAAAGTGGAACTTTCTGTGTCTGTAAGATAGGACTATCTGGGTAGACAGAAGATCAGGGTTGGAGCAAAATTTCTGAACAATAGGGATGTTTTTCAGTACTAACAAATACCACAGTATTCACAATGGCTTTGGTAAAAGAAACATAAGATTTAGTGACTGTGAGTAATTTCAGGTGGAGTTTGCCATGTCCTCTATGAATCCATCACCAAACTTAATCCAATGTTCATTGTACACAGAGCATCTGTTAGTAAAAGTACAGACTCCAGAGTGTAATTCCTAGCATGTGGCAGTGGTTCATGGTCAGGGATACATTTTACAGAAGTTTTACTTTACAGAGCTGGAAAACTTTGAAGTTCTTTGTCCAACTTAGATTCGTCTTAGATTCGAACATGAGAGTACTTGT
Organism: Dinomys branickii; assembly: GCA_004027595.1. Classification (NCBI taxonomy): domain Eukaryota; kingdom Metazoa; phylum Chordata; class Mammalia; order Rodentia; family Dinomyidae; genus Dinomys; species Dinomys branickii. The sequence continues at coordinate 14,234 of PVLD010022474.1, forward strand.
ACAGAGAAGTTGTCCTCCAAAGCACACTCTTCTGGTGATTACCGGCAGGCCCACTGGCAGCGGCTGGGCTGAGTGCCTGAGTCAGCCTGACTGAGTATCTTAATCACCTTAATCATAGAATCTGCCCACCCTGAAAGGTCTCGAGATGAACAGTGGGAAAACAGCCACTCAAAGATGAAAGTACCTTGTTAGGACTTATTCTGATGGGTTTAATAGAGTGCTTGTGGTTCCTACTAGGGACAAGATAATTCACTGTCAAGCCTTCCCTGGATCTCTCGTTAGTAACGAAAGATTTTCCAGTCTGTCTCTGTCAGGACACAGGGCACCTCCTAGAGACGAGCTGCTGGGTGTCCAGTTGGCAACTTTCCCAGCATGGCCCCTGCCTTGTTAAAGTCATCCATGGCCGTAGTCCCTTCTCTGTGTCTTTGTGTTGAAGTCCCCTCAATCCACGCATATTTAGGGACAAAGAGTGGTGCTCCCTGCTTATTCTCTATCAAAAAGAGAAGCAGTGCCTCGAATTTTCTTCATCATGGACCCTTCCAAGGGGATTCACTCAATAGGACCAGGTTATCTTGGTGCAAGGTTCTGGGCCGAGTTTATTGGTATTACTTCTCAAATAGTACCTCAGTGTATGTATGTAGAACAACGCAAGCAAAACAAACTTGCACGCTCATATCAGTAATTGTATCACTGCAAGTGTTTATCTTCTCGTGTGTCTGTAGGTCTGAGCTGGTGACTTCAAGTCATCAGAGACAATTCCCTCCTGGCACAGCTTTTGACAAAAGTCATCACATAAATAATGGTGACAGGATGATGTGCTATTCCCTGAATGGTTGGACTTCTCAAGTGCATGACACACATTCAAAGACTTCAATAAATGACCTCTTTATTGAAATAATAAAGCATTAGTATCAATGGATCCCTAGTTACTAATATTCAGATAAAATGATAAGGATTCATGCACATTTTAGTTCTAGCTAGGCCTATATTAGTATACTTGGCAAAAAAGTTAATCTTCTGATTAGGAAGACCCGTTGTAAATTTTGGTGTCTTGTTTTTTTCCTCTGTGACTTTCGGCAGTTTTCTAAACCTACGTGTTTATCTAGTTTCCTTGTCTTTAAAATGACAATGTTGATAAATAACTTATAAAACTTTTGCAAAAATACAATTAATAAGTATGTGTAAAATACCTAGAGTAGCTGCTAGCATAAGACAAAAAGCAAGAAAATGAGAACCAGTGACGACATCATTATACTGTTTTTTTTGGCAGTACTGAGGGATGATGTACCTCTAGTCCTTTTTAAATTTTGAGGCAAAATCTTGCTAAATTAGCCTCAAACTTGTGTGCCTCCTGCCTCCGTTTTCCAGAGTACTGGGATTGCAGGCATATAGCACTAAGTCCAGTTCATCAGTAAACTTTTAATGTGTCCTTGAGGACTTCTGGTTTTCAAAATGGACTGATTAGTAATATTTAGACCATTTTATTTTCAGAACATTCTATATTTATTTAGAACAAAAGAATTATAGTCAGTACTTTTATAGTGTTATTTGTCTGCCATTGTCCTGTTATTTCTCACATCTTACTTGTTTAATTGCCAAAATGACTCAGTCATGTAAATACTGAGATTATCGATCCCCATTTTATGGATGAGAAAACTGAGGCCAGGAGATAAATAACTTGTTCAAAATCACCTAGGTAGTCATAAAGAGCCAGGATATGTAGTTGGTCATCAGGCTCCAGGGTTAGCGCTTTGGACTATATGCTATACCATTTTTTAGAATCAGAAACAAAGACTGAATGATTATGAAAAATGGCTGTTATTACGTTACAATTGTCAGAGTATATATTAACAGGAGAAGATGAAGGAGTCTGTATAAATAAATAATTAACGAAATCTTCAGCATTTCTTTGTTCCAGATGACCACAGAATAACTTCTTCTGCTGGCCCCTTCAGAATTGCTTATATATTAGATCCTTGTGTTTGATTTATGATTCAAGATTTCAACTTTTCTACAACAACTTGAGGTTTGCTGCACGGGTGGGTGCTTGTTTTTCTTTCCAAGTCTCTTACTTTTTAAAAAAATTCTTTTTTTATTCTAAAAACTTAAAAAAAACCAACACAACAGTAATGAAGACGAAATCAAAACAACACAAAAGCAACAGAAACGATACATGACCTCAAAACAAAATGGTAGGAATTAACAATGCTTGCTACATCGCATAGTGTTATCGTCAATGATGTTGCTCAGTCCACCAGACATAAGAATGTAAGAATGATCAAACAATCAAAGACAGTAACAAGTAATTAAAAAAAAAAACATTGAAATGATGCAGAGCTTTACCTTGCAAGATGGTAGGCGTTCAACAGTGGTTCTTATACTACATATTGTTGTTTTCAGTTCAGTCATTCTGATTACCAAATTCGAGCTTGCAAAGTCGATCAAGAAAAAAGAAAATTTTAAGCATTGATTGTTCCTTTCAATAAACCACAAACATCAGCAATACACCTATTCCAGCTGTCCTTATATATATACACATATAAATTTTGTTTTTCATTTAAACAAAACCAAAATACCAAAAACAAATATATAAACTAAACAGCATAGAGAACAATGATACTGAATTTCAAAACATGATGATAGGACATTAACAATTGTTGTTGTGTTACCTACTGTGATTTTCAAAATGGTTGCATATATAACCAGACATAGACATGTCTGGATGGATCAAATAATTACACATTTACAGTTCCTTTTGATAAATCCACAGATATTAGCAGTACAATTATCCCTGCTATCCTGTGTATACATATACATAATTTTTCTCTTTTCCTTCTTTATTTTTCCTCTCCCCTCTTTCATCCCAGTTGCTCCTTCCTATTTGAGCAGTTTCTTTTGCCTTTCACAATATCTATTGTACTTTTCAGATTTTATTTACTTTTTCAGGTCCTTATAGTAGGGAGGAAATATGATGTTTCCATGTGTGAATATGATTTATTTCACTAATGAGTATGGTCTCTAGTTGCATCCATTTAACTATAAAAGCCTCTAGTTCATCTTTCTTTATAGCTGTGAAGTGCTCCGTTGTATAAAATACCACATCTTTTTATCTGTTCCTCAGTTGATGGGCATTTGGGTTGTTTCCAAGATTTAGCTATTCCAAATTGCACTGCTATAAACCGTACTCTTATAAAGTAAGTAAAACCTACGTGTTTGTAAAAATCCTCCTGAAAAGAAAACCAGTGTTTAGAGCTAGGGCGATAAACAGAGTGAAGAATGTGAGAAAATGATGGTACTTATTCAAAAATCAGAGTTTCAAATCAATTAAAATATATTGGTGGAATCTGGCAGTATCTTTGCCATATAACAGAATGAACTTCTTTAAAAATACCCACATCATGAAGACAGGAAAGTAATTAAATTTAGGCTCTGTAAACACTGTATTTTGGATAGAATTGTGCACCACTGCAATATTCAAGAATTTGAGTATTTCCAAAGTATATATTTGTCAGAAAGTAGATCAGATGGGCCAACATGTTCTAAACTACACAATGAAGATAATAACTACATATACTCTATATTTAAAGTTTTGTTTATTGATGTAAATGGCATTATACTTTTTTGCTCACTTAATAGATCTTCGACCAGCTCATTTTTGTAATTTTCCTCTTGGAAATTACATTATTTTTGCTTTTCAACATTGTAGGTAGTTCTGCAATAATTACCTTTGTGTAGGTTCTATCCCTTATTGTCCTCGATGGCATCCTGGGGCTTTAAATGTAGCACTGAATATTCTAAGTTTCAGGGCTTTTTCTCTGCTGTTATACCCTTCTCATTTACAAAGTATAAAATAGAATACTTCTTTCACTATTCTTCCACCAGTTTTGAATAGTATCATTAAATAATTATATTTCATTTTTAAAAATGCAAATTACTCCGAGACTGAATGGGCCCCTGGTAGTTTTCTTCTGAGTGTTACCCATTCATGCCTGTATTTTCATTAGAATGTTAATATATCCTAGTGATTTGTATCAGCTCTTCTTATATTAAGGATATTTATATTTATTAATTTTAAAAGTAATCTTCCAAGTTTGTCTTTTGCATTTTAATGTTGCTTATGACTTTTTTGTAAGTACGCTTTAAAATCAAGATGTACAGTGTCTTATTCAAACAAATGAGAATCAAAGATTGTATTTGCCTTAATAGAGACTCACAGTAACAAAAGGACAGGCTTTGCAAAGTCTATCTTGTAGGCTGGAGTTATCACCTGCTAGCATCAAGGCTCTGGAGGGAGAGGACAGGAAATGTTTATAAGTCGCCAGAAGTTATTATTGCAATAAGTCAGCATAGTATACCAAAGACACACACACACTTCTCCCTTCCATCGTTCTTACTAGTATTTTATTGTTTCTTCTTCTGGTGTATCCACATTCAAACTGTATTAAAAATGTTCCCTTCACCTTACCTACAGTAGACTGTAGTACTGGAATTCTATACCTTGTCTTCTCTACCATTTCATTTCTTCTGTACTGTTTGCACTTTCTACCTGTATTTTTTTCTTTTTCAAAACAGTATTTATAATGACAGGAGAAAATATGGGAGCAAAAAAAACATACATTTTTCCATTCTAGAGGAAAAGCAAATTAAACATCTTATGGGTTCTCTGGTGGGAAGAGATGCGACTATTACTTGTCTGCTGCACGTCGCTCTGTACCTGAACCTTATGTAAATAATTCTGCAGGGGCTGAGAGAATAAGAACTTTGACACGGAAAGCTCTGTGGACACTCCTTATTCTTTTGTTTCTGTTTGAAAATTAAGTAAGGGTATCACCAACAGAAGATGCCGTTTCGGAAAAAAAAAAAAAACACCCTGTCAATATCATCCGAACAATATTTTAATCAGATGGATAGGAAAAATAATACCCCTGACAAAAAGGAATCTATGAACAGTCAAATGAGTACTGGCTCCTGCAAGAACTTGCTAAAAGGTCATGGATGTTGCTGAGAGAATTGTCCTCTTTTCCTCCTTTCACACAACCTCCAAATCCCATCAAAGTAGATGCTGTGCAGCCCTTGGCACCGGCGAGACAACAGCAAGAGGAGAGTGGGCGGTCAGTTCTGTAGTGGAAATGTTGGATGACACTGGGTACTTCTTGTTTTTGTTTGCACGATCCCAAGGGCTTCCTAGCTTCCTCCAAATTCCTTCCACTATCCTTCAAAAAGAGCCCAGATACATATTCTTCTGCCTCTTCCTAGAGGAAAAGAACTGGACCAGTTTTACAAAGTCCTGCCCATTGATTCTTATTCTTGAAAGACCTTTTGTTTCCTAGACGTATGTTCAAAGTTTTATGGGAGGTTTTCACTGTGGATCCACTGGGTTCCCAGCTGTAGAACCCTGGTAGCCCTGGGAGGGAGGATTCTGACTCATTCCTGTGCCCTGCGATGTCTATCCCCTGCAATCTTTGCTACACTGGGACAATGACAAAGAGGTGTAGAAGCCCAGCCTTTAAGAGTACCCTTCAGTGGCTGCAGGTCTAGGGCCCCTGGCTCATCCCCAGTGTGGCTGCTTTGTGTCGTATCTCCTGTAGGGCCCTCTGCTCTCAGCCTGCTGCTGGCAGTGACATTCTCCAGCCTGCTCTGACCAGTTTTCCCAGGCACTGGGTATTCACCATCAACCTGATACACCCATGCCTTCAAAGCAAAAGAAAGAGAAAAGTAGCTTAAAGTGAACTGAATAAAGACATCTTTGGGAAGGCTCTTTCTGGAGCTTGCCAGCCTCTGAGCACATTGCCTGAACTTCCAGTTCATAACTGTCACTGGGGCTATTCTTTCATAAATCACATTGCTACATTTCTCCTGTGGACAGTATTATTTCGGTGAGTTTAAAGCTGAGCCTAATAATTTAACTTTTTAAGAAGCTCCCCAGGTTTTAAACATATTTAAAAACTATCACACTTTGGGTCTTACGACTTGGCAAACTCAGGAAACTTTCTTAAATCTTGCTTCATAGTTCCTGTGTCAAAGATCTGATGATTTAATTACATCATACATCTCATAGTTCAAGTGTACCTTGTGATTTCAAAGAAACAAGAAGAGCAGTCTGATTTGTAAAGAGGTGGTCCTGGGGACTGGGGTGTGGAGAGATAATTAAGGAGAGAGAAGGGAGAAGTGCCTCACTGAGAAAAGAGACCGAGTGGGAGTGAGTGGGGAGATGGGGCACTTCAGCTGTCCAGGCAGCACAGTAATGACCACTTCATGGGTCTTGTCTCCGTGCCCGCAGCCTCAAATCCCTCACAGCTGTCACAATCATCTTCCCTGGGCCTGACTTTGATTGCGTTATTTCTCCCTCTCAGAATCCTGTGCCAGTGCGCAATTACTTCCCAAGCCAAATTATCACCCTTAATCACAGGCACCAAAGCCCTTCGCACTCTGGTTTCCTGCGACTGCTGGTCACCCTCTTCCCCACCCAGCCTTGCTCGCCAGCTTGTTCGCAGCCAAGTCCCATCACAGCCTCCAAGAACTCCTTCCCTACGAGCTTGTGTGCTTTTCTTTCTTTAAAATACTGCCCAAAGTAATCTTTACTTAGTTTTTCTTTATTTTTCTTGCTTTCTAACCAAGATAACTGTAAACTTCCTCTAAGCTTGTCTGAGCTTTAGACAGTTTTTTGGGGGGGAGTCTAGGTCCCCAACTTTCTTTTCTTAGCATCTTTCCAATACTTTAGAAAACTTGTCATGATAAATGCTTTCTCTGCCCCTTAGAGATCCATATAAATCCTCTCCTAGTCTCTAGCCAGTTGCATAACCCAGGAACTGCCTTTCCCAGAAATCTGGGGAACCGCCTTGTGCGAAATGTAAGCACAGAAGGAGGTAACATTCCTGTGTCCCAGCCTGTCCTGTTGAGTAGGAGCCTAACCCTAGGTACCAATTAGCAAGCCTGATGGCCTGATCACACAGAAAAACATGTTCAAACTCAGGAATAACCCAGTGTTATTCAATACAGCCCACTCATCCAGCAATCCCCAACTCAGTGTTCTTTCAACTCTTCTGCTGGTTCCACACTAGGGCTTAAAATCCCTTTGTTTCAGTAGAATTCAGTTCAGGATTACTTTAGTAGCTTGAATGACTTCCTTCACTTCATCCAGTGTAATTTTTGTTTGACAAACTTGATATGTTAGAGATATAATTGGCTAAACCCATAGACAGCCTCTCTGCTTTAGAAAAAATAATATACGTGTGCATCTCTAAAGTGTAAGGTTCTTGATACTGGTGAAGAGAATAAGAACCCTTGCTAAAGCACAGAGGGTTAATGGAAATGTCCATATATGGTTGAGATCTCGTCCCATGGAAATGGTAAGTTTTCACTTGAGGACAGAATGTTTTCTTAGTAAGGTAAGAAAACTGTTTTCCATCTTAAGATCTGAGAAAGCGTTCCTGGAAAAAATGCAGCACTGTCTTACAGATTTATACATTGCTGTGACTCAATAGGTAGAAGAATTTGCTCCACATATGTTTTGTTGCAGACATACTGCACAATTAAACAGATATAAGGTGCAGTTACACAACCCCAGTCCTGCTGGCAGAAAGCACTAAACAGAAACAAGATGAAATTTAAATACAGGAAAAGAAACGATGCAGAGCTTCATCAAACAAGATGGGAGGAATTCACCAATGGCTGTTTTGTTTCTATCTATGTTGTTTGTTATTTTATTGTTGTTTTTAAAAAATCTCTTCATAATAAAAAAGAAAAGAAAAGAAAAAAACAATAAATTATATCATGAACATTTTATTTGCAACATATACACATGGAATATAATTGTCAGACTTTATTGTTTTTTCTCCTTATGAGAAAAAAACCTCACAAACACTTCTTTGAAGGGACTTTAAGGGATATTACTATTATATCAAGTGTGGGAAAATATTTAACAATTGTTTACAGTTGTGTTTAACATTTGTGTTCTGTCAGATTATCTTTTTTAGGCTGGGAGTAGCTTAGTGGTACAGTCTTTGCCTAGCATGGGGCAGGATGCTGGATTCCATATTCAAGACCAAAAAAAGGTGTCTTGTAAGAGTTTTAAAAGCTTTCTGTTAAGTGTGTAAGGAATCTGAACAGTTAGATATTTTAATTAAGAACAAAGAAGATTTTAGCATCTCTTTTCTGATATTCAGTTTGACTCAGGCTGTCTTTGTTTGCTCCTAGCTAAGGCAAAGTACTTGTTTGTGAATGTGCTGAGAATGCTCTTGGAAGACGGAGGTTATTCTTGACATTGTTGAATTGTCTTGGAAACCACATCTCTACTCTGCAGCCGGCAGCAGGAAGAAAGAGTGTCTGTGAAGGATTCCAAAAGGATCAGAGTCCTCCTTTGCCTGGGAATGTGAGACATCAAACTTAATTTACTTTAACCTGACAGTCTGCCCCCTAAGTTTGGGTACACTATTCCTTAGTCTTCAGTAAGTATTATTATTTTGCATTCTAGTTATTGAATTGCAAATATTTCCACTTGAATGGAAGAGCACCAGGGGATATAGATACTGTTTCAGTCTGTTAATTTTTAAGATTTTGCTAAGTCTTCAGAACCTATTCTTGAGTGACAGAATACGAATTCAGATGATGAAAACAGCTTTCATGGACACTTAACATTGCATATGGATGGGAGAGAGTGTACATCTGAGAACCACTTCAGCAAATAGGAAAAGTACAGATGGCAAGTTTGAATCAATCTGATAATCTCTTGCATAAAACAAAGATTATACATTTTTTACTTATTATGTTAAACTGTATCCTCGAGGTTGCTGGTACTGATCTATGGCCAAATTTATTATTATGATTTTTTTTTATAAAAAATGACTTCTTGTTAAAATTATTTCTGTGTTCACTTCCTACCTAGAGATGAAAATGGAAAGTTGATTTTGTGGATTCGTTTCATATTCTAAAGTTTAGTGACAGTTATTGGAACAGTGACCTGAGCTACTCATGAAAAAGTTTAATATTGGGCAGAAGAATGTATCATGCCAAGGTTTAAAGGATTTTTCCCCTTATAAAGCTACATGAGCAGATAGACTTTTATAGAGTCTACTTTTTTATTCACATTTCGGGTCCTGTGGAAGGAGGACTGGACCACAGAGATGATAGCGTAGGTGGTTAACGTTATCACCTGCCTCCTGTCCCACCTCAAACACTACCATAGCAGCTCCTAGTTTTACTGTATCCTGTCTTTTCTGCAATTCTATGTCATTTCCACCTGAGTGTGATCATATCAGGTGTGTTTCTGGGCCATTGTATAAGGTGATCTCATCTGAAAGATGAAGGGTCAGGGTTTGAATTGCTTGTGAAGGAAAAATTACATTTTAATTTGAAATGAAAATATCTGGTTGTTCAGCTGGAGTTACAGTCCTGTAACACACCTTCTCCTCCTCAGTTAATGTGAGTCACACCCGAATACTGGGCCTGTCGTCCCCATTCATTACTCAGTGCGCCTTCTAGTCTACTAGCACCCCAGGTCATGCAACAGTTTACAAAACCATTTAGAAAATTATTTTAAAGAAATAATTCAGGGGACAACATATTACTGCATTCCAAAAGAGCCTGATATTTTTCAAAGAGAGATAAAAATATATAACAGAATCACAAGAGCTTGGATATTTTGGGGTTGTTTTAGTTATTGGCGATAAGCTACTATCTGAAGAATTTGAAAGGTTCTGGAAAGGGAGCTTAAAATTTGTGTGAGAAACATTTCTGGGATTAAAGGGTACCAAGGTGAGCTTTTTTTACCCCAGAGATTGAGATTCTGAGTTAGAAAAATCTATTGTGGGGACAATCCAGGAGGTTCAAAGCCCCTGTGGTACAGATTTGTAATTCATATAGAGAGAAAGGTTGTATTAGTTTGCAATTTCTGCTGTTACAAATTGCCACAGATTTAATGGCTTAACAGTACAGTACATAATATTATTATCTTACAATTCTGTGGGTCGGAAGTTTCATAGGTGTCTAAAAGCAAAAATATATCCTTTTGTAGCTTACGAAGGTCCCCTGTACTTTGGCCAATGGCTCTCTACCTCTACCTTCCAAGCCTGCTGAGCTGTGGGAAATACTGTACCACAACCATCTCTCATCTCTAAAGCTGGTAGTGCATGCCTTATTAATGATTTCTCACTATGGACTATAGCATCTGCAAGTCAACCTGATAATGTCACCAAATTTTAGGATTCTGGCTATAACTCTGTATTTCTCTCCCATTTAAGAAAGTATGTCAGAACACATATAATTGACATGACCTTGTGCAGACACCTTTTTGCTGATTGCTACTTAAAAAAAGACAATAATTTGCGAAAGTCATTATTTTATAATTAGTAGCGAGTTACTCATCTCACAAATAGTGGGGAGCTGGTGTGTTTTCAACTTTTCATTACTGTGATAAAATACTTGAGAGAATCAGTTTAAAAAAGCAGTGATTTGAGGGGGGCTCACAGTTTCAAGGTTTCCGTCCATGGTCACTTGGCACCATTCTTTCTGGTGCTGAAGTGAGACTGAGGCTGAACATCCTGGTGAGGGCCTCATGGTGGAGAAATACTGCTCACTGCATGGCAGCCGGGAGTCAAAGAGAGGGAGTCCCGAAGTGGGAGGGACAAAAATATATCCTTCAAAAGCCTGCACCCACTGACCTTCTACTTCTAAGTAGAAATTTCCACTACCTCAGAATAGGTCACACAGCTATGAATCCATCAACTGCTGAGATTACAGCCACCATGACCCAATCACCTCCCAAAGCCATAGCTCCAAATACTACTGCTTCGGGGACAAAGCCTTCAATGCTTGAGCTTTTGAGGGACACTTCAGATTCATAGCACAGCAGCTAGACCAGCTCATCATCAAACTTGAGGGCCAGTCCTATAGTAATCATGACAGATAATCATACCAGCAGCACCTGCAGACCTGGGAATGTGTAATTTGTGCTTGCCACCACCTTTCTGAAAAGTATCGCATCTTACCACTGGGCAAGAGGTACGAGAATAAGACCATGTTTTGCCCACATTTACCTATAGCCATAGTTCTGAGACTTCAGGATGTACTAGAATCACATGACAGACCTGTCAGAACAGAGTGCTGACCCTCACCCTGAGTATCTGATGCCATAGGTCAGAATGAGACCTGCGAATTTGCATTTCCAGCATGTTCCCAGATGATATTTTTGTTGAAAACCATTAGCCTATGATATTTCAGTCTCTTTAAACCTGAATATCCTCTGAAGGTGACTTTGTTTTTGGATACTTCTGAGCCTGAATGCTAATGACTCAGCTTTAGTTGACTTCCGGTGGCATCACTAACGTCACTTAATGCTTCTGTGTTTCTGTATCACTGTCTGCAAGATGGAATATGTCCTCTAAGGCTTAACGATGCTTAGGCTCACATGAATAGTGCTATGGATTTGCAAGTATTTATTTTAAAGTATTATTTTGCAGACTTGGAAAGTTCCCCAGAGACATTATGGTTAAGGCTCTATGTAGAAATTGAAATCCCTCTTTGGCTTCGAAATCATTCACTGTTGAGCACTGGCTTATTTGGAAAATAGTCGGCTTTTTTGTTAGCTGGATCTCTGTGAAGTTGTAGTTAAAGTAAATTTTTAAAGTTAGACTGTCACTAAACCCTAATGCCCGTTGATGCATTTTGTCAGCCTTTGCAAAATTTAAGGGACTTTAAATGGCAACTTAGAGAACTTTTACATAATTCTCAAAGGTTGGAAGAGTAAAAATTAAATGTTGTGCATGAAGATATTATTCACTATAGTAGCTTGTTTCATTTGAACAAAATGTTAGTTTGATAAGAATATCAAGTTCCACTGAAAAATTTTGCCAGAGTTCTACAGTGTGTATGTCCTGTTTTATCTCTTTCCTTCAGGCTTGATAAATGTTTACTCTGTGTTCTTAGAGCAATAACTCACTTGAGGCTCAGCTTTCTCATCTGAAGTTGGCAATAATACAGCGCCATCCTCTGTAAAATTATTTGGACTCCTCAATAAGATTACATTATGAAAATGTTTTGGGATGACTGTAGGTCACCAGTTGGTTGAAATCTAATCTATTAACATATACTGAAATTCTTCAAAAATTACACGAACAGAATTTTTGATGGGTCTTTGCCCTTCTTGGGGTATAAGGGAAATCTTTGTGACAAATCCACAAAACACAATGATAATTAAGAAATAAAACAAAAACAACAGCAAGCTAAGTATAAAACAGGGAAACCACAGAGATGAAAGTTAGGGTGATCCAGGGAAAAGCCTCCACCAGTTTTGAGAGTAGAAAATAAACCCTGGATTAGCAGTGAGATGAAAGGGATGAACCCTGAGATTCCTCAGACTTACAGGCAAGACCCTCAAAGAGTGATACAGTGGTCTGCTGTGACAGTGCCTTCCCAACTTCATACCCGTCTCTGGAGGTGCGCATGCCCATTTTATAAACTCAGTACTCCTACAGAGTAATGTCAACAACAAGCTCATAGTAAAAATCATCTAAGGAAACCCTCCACTGCAAATGAGAGTAGGACGGACAGGTGACGACAGCTGTATAGGGCTGGCCTTAGCCTAGCGGTTCCTTCCGCTTACCTTCCTAACCATGTGGCCTGGTGGCCAACAACAGCTGTATGCCTCCAAGGACTCCTTGGTAAAATTGACAGTTGTAAAATATCAAAATTTGGATGCAAATAGATCCTGTACATGTAAAAAAAAGTAAATTCAGAAATTAAAAACTCCATGGATATTTTACTCACAGAGCTAATAACCTCGAGAAAGAATAAATTAACATATATAGAAGCTCTCCAAAACCCAGCACAGGAAAAAAGCTGAAAAACACGTGAAAATTTAGAGTCATGGAAGATAGAACTAAAAGAATAAAAACACATTTAGTGTGAGGAAATAACTAAAGACAAAAATGCCCAAGAACGTTTCTCAGACTTGATAAAATACAGAGATTCGCCAGTATAACACCTGTGTTGGCTAATCTCAGTTGTCAGCTTAAGTGGATTAAGAGAATCCTGGAGGCGACTGGGTCACAGGGGTGCTAGACTGTGGCAGTGGGTTAATCCATTCATGTTAATAGCTGAGTGAGCCGTGAAGAGGTGGGCCAGCCGGATGTGGGACCCTGAGGGCGTGCTGTGCTCTTGGAGGGGACACACCTTGCTGGCCCTCTCCTCTTGTGTGATCCTTTCCGGTTGCCATAAAGCACGAAACTTTTCTGCACCATGCCCTCCTGTGGGAGACCGCTGAGAGACCTGCAGTCTGCATCCATTTTGTAAGCTACCAGCCATCTTGAGATTTTAGTTTCAGTTTCCATATATGGTCAACTTCCTGTAATTATGTAACATCTTCTATATATGGTCAAATTCCTATAATGACGTAATATCGCATGATGTTTCTTGGAGGGGACACACCTTGCTGGCCCTCTCCTCTTGTGTGATGCTTTCCGATTGCCATAAAGCACGAAACTTTTCTGCACCATGCCTTCCTACCATGTTTCTGCCTCGGAACCAGCCGACCACGTGAGTCCTCTGAAACCACGAACCCAATAAGAGTTTTCTCCTCTAGGTTGTGAATGTTAGGCATGTTGTCCAAGCAATGAAAAGCGACCAATATATCAAGCATATTAGTAACAAAGGAAAGATCTTGGAGAGAGAGGGAAAGAGAAGAGACAGATAGAGACAGAGAGACAGAGACAAAGAGAGAGATACAGAGACAAAGAGACCGACACAGGCAGACAGAGAGACAGAGACGGAGGCGGAGAGACAGACGGAGAGAACAAATCACTTACAGAGGGGTAGCAGACCAACGACATAATTTTTAACTCAGTAATTGGTGCCAAGAGACCAGGTATTTTCAATTTTCTGGGAAAATTAGGTTACTCGTTGAAATTAGATATTAGGAATGAGTCAAATAAAGATATTAAAAAATAATTAGCAGCTTTCACCATTAAAAGACCCTCATTTTTAATAGCTTATTTTGAACCACAATAAAAAGAGGAAAGGTCTGAGCAGTAATAAAGACTAGTGAACAAAGAGAGCATAGCTATTTAAAGCTACTGAGATGAAAATAACATATAAAAATGCTAGTTTAACAGTACGTATTTGGATCCGGAGAAGATGGCGACCAGGTGAGCAGCAAGGGAGCAAACCTCCTTAATAAACACCACCAGCTCGAGACAGACTTGGCGAGCATGAATGCCGGGACCTCGGCTGGGAAGTTTAAACTGGGCGTATTTCTCTGAGATGCCGGGGGAGATGTGGTAGGGCGGACCAGGCTGCCGGGGCGAGACGTGGGAAAGCCCCAGATGCTGGGAGCCAGGGACGATCCGCGCGGGGAAGAAGCTTGGCTCGGTCCAAGCGCAGTGGGAGCGCGGCCGCCTCGGTCCCTCCCGCCTCCCGAGCCGGTGCAGCCCCCCGGCGACTCCCGACAGAGATCGGCTTGCTAGCGGTGGAGACGCCCGGCAATCCCACATTTCGCGCGTGTCGGGCGGGCCACGCGGAGAGCCCCAAGCACCAGGAGTGGAGAGAAAGATTTACTGGGTCCTAGAGCCCTGAGAGCATGGACGGCTCGATCCCTCCCACCTCCCGAGCCGGCGCAGCCCCCCGGCGACTCCCGACAGAGATCGGCTTGTTAGCGGCGGAGACGCCCGGCAATCCCACGTTTTGCGCGTGTCGGGCGGGCCGCGTGGAGGGCCCCAAACGCCGCCAGGAGTGGAGAGAAAGATTTGCTGGGTCCTAGCGCCCCGAGAATACAGACAGCTCGATGCCTCCCGCCCCCGACCCGGCACAGCTCTCCGGCGACTCCCGACAGAGATCGGCTCTCTGGCGGCGGCAACGCCCAGCGGTCTCACGTTTCGTGCGCATTGGGCGGGCCGCGCAGAAAGCCCCAAAGGATAGACTGGCACCTTGGAACCTTCATGCCTGCAGGGACTCCAATAACTGGTGAGATATCGGCGCTCGCGACCAGATCACCGAGTGGGGGAGGA
>PVLD010022475.1:0-29231 GCA_004027595.1 Dinomys branickii
AACCCGAGCGTGGGAATATAAACTAAGAGACATGAAGGAAATCTGTTCTAAAACAAAGAACAGATGGGACGAGGGAAAGGAGAAAAGAAAGAGGCAAAAATGTATGTATGTATATATGAATATACATATATGCAGGAGGGCTAACATGGTTCTACTATTGTATTATATCACTTAATGCTAAGGAATAATTGATGACGGGCTATTTGATCAATCTTGTATGTCTGTATGTGTTATCCTGAACACACACTTCGAAGATATCAATATGCAAAGCAGCAACTATTGGTGGTTTTTTTTTTTGTTGTTGTTATTGTTATTGTTTGCCTGTTTTGTTTTTTGTCTTTGGGTTTTTGGTTTTTGTGTTTTTTCTGTTGTTGAGAGTATTACTTGTCTGACTAATTTTGCATGTCTGTATATGGGTTCATGTATTTATACTTCGAAGATATCAGTGGATAAAGCAATAACCACTGTTGAGACCATGTCACCTTGTCTGTAGATCAGTTGTGATTGTACTATTTTTTTATGCTAATTGGTGTCTGTTTGTTAATATGTTTTTGTACTTTATTAAAAAAAAAAACAAAGTTAAAGGAGGAAAAGTTTATCTCATCGTTTGTAGAGGGGTCAGCCTATAATGGCTGGCTCGAAGCCTGGTTGGCAGGGTAGATGGCAACACAGACGAGAAACAGCTCAGGAGAGTTAAGGCAGCAAAACCAGAAAGAAGAAATAGAACAACAGCTTTTTTCCTGTTCCTTATATTCTATCCAGGCGACATGCCCTTAGGGCAGGCAGCACTCACAGCCAGAGCGGGCCTTCCCGTTATCCACACTCAGACAGGCCAAACCAGTCAGCGGGCTGATGGAGTAACCACACAGCCTCGATCCCAACACCACACACTAAATCCAGCCGCCTCTGAAAAGCTCCATTTCTGAGGCTTTGCGGGGACGTTTAGACACAAGCAGAGTGGTATCCTTTACTGTTGGTAAGCGTTCTTCCTCTCTTTCCTCTAGTGTATATATAAAAAATGAAACTCAGTATAGGAGGAAGTTAAAGCACTAACATGCTGTCTTAGTTACTTTTCTCTCATTTGTGAGACAAAATATCCAACATCCAAAGTTAAAGGAGGAAAGCCTTACTTATCTCACAATTTGTGGAGGTTTCAGGGCATAATCAGCTGGCTCTAGGGGAGAGTGGCAGAAGGGCAACAGTTCATGGTGGCTGAAGACACCAAGAACAAAAGAGGGGAGAGCAAGCCTCTTTTTCTTCCTTACGTTGTATGTAGGCTACCCAACCTTGGGTGGGTGTAGCACTCACACCACCTCTAAGATATCCTTGTGCACGGGCTCAAGATGTTTACGAAGTGAGGACCCCGGCCCCTGCTGAGCCACTTAGATAAACTTCTAAACTTCTCAAGTTGACACAATGAACAGCATCCTAGAGCAGTAAGGGCCTGTGCTCTACAGCCTAGGAATTGCCGAGTTACTTCTCAGCAGAATTGCTGAGTTACTTCTCAAGTTGACACAGTATACCAACCATTACAAACCATCCCTTGTCAAATTTCCAACCAGACACATTTCTTTAAACTGGTTTCCAGATACAAAAACATGCTTGCTCTTATCATTTCACTACTTGAACATTATAACAGAGGTTTAATGATCCTTAAGAATCAGCATTAAGTCTATCAACATTATGTATTATGTTACATTAGAACTGTAACATTTGTTCCCAGGCCCTCAAAGATTCAAGCACATCCCTTTATGTAAAGGGCATTTAGTTTACCTCTAAGAGTTGCCAAAATCCTAAAAATTTCAGCATTGCTGAAAAGTCCAAGTCCCAAGTTACTTCTAAAATGTAAGCCAAACTCTTAGCTGTGAGACCCTGGACAAATTAAAAGTTAGTTAAATATTTCCAACATTCAGTGGCACAAGATAAACATTTTCATTCCAAAAGTTACAAGCAGGGGAATACAAAGGATGGGGACCAAAGGAAGTCTAAAATCCAGCAGGACAGACATCAAGTCCTGTAGTTCCGTGTGCATCATCCCTGGCAATCTGTTGCAAATTATGAGCTCCAGAATGCTCACACGGCCCTACCCCTGTGGCACTCCCAGGTTGTAGGTCCCACACCTTATCTCTTGAGCCTTCTCTGCTCCATCCTTGCAGCTTTCCTCAGATGAGCCACATTCCTGGTTTCTCCACACTTCTGTAGTTTCTACGGCCCCTTTGATTTCATCTCTTAGAAGCACACTGCCTGGCCTCTCCGGCCTTCTGAAATCAGGGTAGAAGCCTTCTTAACCCCACAAATCTTGCATTCTGCATGTGCCTAAAGTTCATGCCATGTGGATGATGCCAAGGTCTGCTGCCAGCTGGAGCAGTATCCAGGCTTTCCTTTCTCTTGGCTGTAGGGGTGGAGTGCTGGGATCACTGAAACTCTGAATCCAATCCTGAGAAACAAATTCTCTATGCTACTGCCATTCTGGAACACGGCGCTCTGTGGCTTTTTCCTCAAAGCAAAGTCTTTCTCTTTTGCAGTTTTGAGGCTGCAAAGGGTGGAGACTTGCTGCTTCTTGTGATGCTCTCAGACTATCTTTTAAATTTCATTGTTCCTTCTCAGTAATAGAGTAATTTAAATTTCACTGTTCCTCCTTAGCACTGTCTTTTGTAGTCCACAGCCTTACTGGAGCTTCCTTTCTGGCTACAATAGCAACAATTTTAAATCACACTGCTGGGATCTCTGCTCTTGATTCTTAACATAAATCTGGCTAAAAGCCCCCAACAACAGCCATGCCATATTTAACTGCCTTAAAATTTCTTCTGCCAGATTAATTAGTCCTCCACCCTTAATCTTAGTCTCAGGCGAAGTCTCTGAACATGAGCAAAACGTAGCCAAACTTTCTGCCAAGCCATAAAACACACATCATCTGGACTCCAACTGCCAGTGCAGTCCTTCCCAGAAGAAACGTCCCATGTCTCATCTTTACCAGTAGGATTTCTATCAGCCTCTGGTCTTCTGAGCTCTGGCCAGCATCTTCTGTACAGAACATCCCTGCTCTACTTTTACAGGTGACATCTCAGAACCTTTCCAAACTCTTCCTACAAGCCATTCAAAAAGGCTCTTGAAGCACGTGGTCAGGTACAGTCCCAGAAAGAATCCCATTTCTCTGGTACCAAATTCTGTCTCAGTTACTTTTCTCTCATTGCAGGGACAAAATACCCAACCCCCAAGTTTAAAGTAGGAAAGATTTATTTAGCTCGTAGTTTGTGGAGGTTTTATTCCATAAACCACTGGTTCCAAGGCAGAGTGAAAGGGCAGCGGGGCAACAGTTCATGGTGGCAGAAGACAGCAAAAGCAACAGCGACAGTGAGCAGAGCGAGATACTCCTCTTCCCTCACATTGTGATGGGTGCAGCACTCACACCATCTGCAACAGGCTCAGGAGATGTTTACAAAGTGGGGACTCTGGCCTCTGAGTCACTTAGTTAAACTGCTAAACTCCTCTAGCTGACAAAATGAGCAACGTCCTAGAGTGATAAGGGTGTGTCCTCTGCACTCTGGGACTTAGAACTGCTGAGTTACTCAGTTCAGCTTTTGGGCTTCTCAAGTCGACACAGTGTATCAACCATTACGCATGGGATGTGTGATTTCACATAGGTTTCCTTGGACATCGACCTGGGCATTTAATGAAACCTGGATCAAGTAGACTGAGCAAGTGCACATGAGGGTGGCACCTGGGAGGGGACACTGGTGTCACTGCAGAGACAGTGCTCTTACACCCTTGCTCATGGGGCTTCTATGCATGATTCAGTGAGATTTCCTTCTATTTAGTTGCCGAATATTAGCTATTGGAAATTTTGCCAGACAGGTGGTCTCCGTCTCCCTGACATGCAAAGTCTTGGTGTCCCAAATAACAACAGAGCAGGACACAAAGTTGGTAAGAAATTTGTGAAATTTCTTGGCAGAGATTCGTGAAAGGGGAAAAGAATAGGGCTGGGCACAGGAGAAAGCTCAAGAGTGAGTTTGTCTGGGAGAGGCCTTGTTTGTTTCAGGTTTGACATTAAAGTACCCATGAGAGAGCCCAAGCTGGCAGGGGTGGCAGTGTCAGCACGCTACATCCACTCTCTAGGTCAGAGGGTACACGGAGCTAGAGGCAGTGATGCTGCTACTTCCTGGCCTGGCCTCGCTTTTGGTTTGCCTAGAACATGAGGGCTAGTCGGGCAGGTAAATAAGAGCTCTCTCCAGTTAATGTGGAGTCTCCATTCTTACCTGGGAGGGGGAAGTTTTATTCTGTAGGGGCCAGGACTTAAACTGCATGGTTGAAAGGCCCATCAGGGAGAGCTCAAGAGCTTGGTGCTAATAGGGTTGTGCTGATATGGCGCTCTCTCCAGGACTCTGAAGGAGTCATTGGGCTGCTCCTGGGGCTCGTGTACTGTCCAGGGAGCGTGATGGAGCAGGACCGTCACTCTTAGACTCAGGCCTGGGTGTTAGAGACCTGCAGAAGCAGCAGCCCTGGGGTGTCCAAGGCCTTAGGTAGGAAAATGCGGGTTTTTATAATGATTTTACTGAGATCATTGGTTAATCTACAGGAGAAATGTTATATTTCAGATTTAAAATTTATAACATGCTCCATGTGGGCTTTATTAACTTTAAATAGTATTTGCTGGTGTGAAAGGAAAGGGTTCATTTTTTGCATATTTATTCCACAATGTATCACCTGCATATATTTTCAAGTTCTTTTATTTTTTTAAAGTTATTTTTTCTATTATTTATTTTTATTTTTTGATATCTGGTTATGCAATCCATAATATACAAATAATAACAAAGTTTTTCACCTTTATTCAGTAACTATATCTTCCATTTTTTGTAATATTGCTTTCTGAAACATCTAGAAAATCTTTTCACAAGTCAGTGATTATTTTTCTTTCCTCCAGGCAAACCCTTTGGGAATTCTTGAGGTTGAGTGTGAAGACAACTGCTGTTCAGAGGTACTGCTTTACTGTTAAAGGAGAGAGACTTCAAATTATGGGGTAGCAAGAGTACTTTGGTCAGAAATAGGTTTAGAAGCGTGTGTGTATTTGAATAATTTAAGTATGCTGTATTCTACTCATAATGCTTTTATTTTTATTTCTGATTTCAAAATAATTAATTGGAGAATAATTGAAACATTGCTGGATGTAACAGGAGAAAGTGATGTTATTTACAAGCCCTCTACAAACAAATGGAAATAAAGTTATGCAGACTTCAATTATGTTGTATGAGGTGTCCGTAAACACGACTCCTTAAATATGGGTGTTAATATTCAAGTTGTCTTGCGCACTGCCATTTTAATCATTTACTGTGGACATATCATCTTAAAGTAAAATCGAGACTTGCTGCATTCCTGAGAATGCTGAGTAGTTTTTAATTTTTACGGATATATCTTGTGCTTATATTTTTGAGCCCACAATTTAAAAGTTCACTTTTCAGATGGTTGGTTTGGGGCCATTCTGTGCTATACACACACACACACACACACACACACACACACACACACACACACAGAGCCCTGCAGGGTCGGGAAGATCTCACAGGAGTTAGCGGCTGCTGATCCCACAATGGCCAGGGTGCTAAAGTGTGGAGGGAGCAGAGGTTCAGCTTCACTGCCCACCCGAGACTGAGGAAAGAGATGCAAGAAAGACTGATAATTGTATATGGCCTGGGACAAGTTAGCGCAGTTAGTATCAGTGAAAATAATTCATCAGTCTGGTACCCGGAATAATCATCTCAACCCAGGAACATCTGAAGAAACGTAGGGTTACTTCCAAACTGATGTCTATAGTCTCACTACTTGATGGCACAATGAAAAATACTGGCGTAGTCATAATCTTCAATTTAGCTTCTTTGGGTTCAAAGTAGTAGAGAAAGGAGTGGAGGATTAAGCAGTTCACAAAACGAAAAGTGCCCACTGCGGTTGTCACTCATGGAATGGGAATGCGCAGCTCCGTGTTCCGAAGACTGACAGAGGGAGATGGAAAGAGAGAAACAGTTTCACCGGATATTCCTTAAACTCCACCTTAGACCTTAATAGTATTAAATATGTTCTGCGAATGAAACAGTAAGAATATTAGGGAATAAAATTAATGGGAAGAGCAGGACTGTTGAATAAAAACTAATTCTGTGATATTATTAAACAAAAAGGAGGAAAAATAGAAAATTTTATGAGTTTACGGTAATATAGAGAAGAAAAACTACACATATGTAAAGGAAGAGACATTCAAGTATTTATGGAGTAACCCTTTCTACCACGCGGCTGCTTTCTGACGCTTCTGCTGTGGATTCAGGATTAAACAGCGAAGCAAAGAACAGAGCCTACAGCGCAGAGGAGAGGCTTGTGCTGCTTCTGGCTGCTGGTGGAGGTGCGGCTGTTGCCAGGGCCGGACCAGGGGAGCAGCGCTCCCGATGCAGCGTCTGAGAAGTTTCTGCCAGGGGCCGCGCCAATAGACTTCAGGGTGAACGCGAGGACCTGGGGTGGGAGTGTCTGGTGTGTTTGGGGACAGTGACAGAGCAGAAGTCCTGGAAAGAACTGAGTGCTGCAAGCCTACCTCTGTCCCCGTTGTCTCTGCTTGCACCAGTCAGGATTTGTTCTTACCCCGCTCTTCTGTGGGAGGCAGTGCGTTTATGGACAGTGTTCTACACGTGATCCCAGCATTAAAATCTAAAGGAAATGATGAAGATGGAGAACCGTCTTCACGAATAAAGACATTGGAAGGAGCCACCCACATCCACACCCACCAAACCTTCTGCGGGGCCAGATGAATTCAATGTTAAGAATGAAGAATGTTAACACAGAGGGCATTACTGATTTTCAGATATACAGAACTCATTTCATTGTCTCGGTGTGGGCATTTCACATTAAGTCCTAGAAAATATAAATCTATATCTTTACCAACCCAACACTCAGCCATATTACATTTATCAGTGAATTGCTAAGTATCACACAGACTGATAAGTAATAGTGGGCACGAGCATGGAGAGGAACTTAGAAGCTGCTTTATCAGCAACCTCTGTAATGCACTGTTACCTCTAAGGAAAGGCTGAACTGAAGACAGAAATAGAAAAACTCACTCCAAAAGATAATATTGCACTAAGAGTTCTTAAATAATAGAGTGTTTTGAGAAACTCACTCTATGAGACTGGCTTGTTCTATTTCCCAAGAGCCTTTTCTTTTCCTGCAAAGGGAGGATCCTCCCTCTGAGCCTTCAATCGTTAAATTTTATATGTTCTGTACCTTAAATTCTCTGAAAAATTTCTTTTCTTCATCCTTGTGTGTAAATGATTCCAGATTGACTGGTTGAAAAGTGAATCTTCCCTTTAAGTCATTTCTATGAAAATAAGAGACCCACTGACTCTTCAGCACTTTGTAGGTGTACAAAGGCACATGATAACTTGAATGTGAAATGATACTGTGGGGGTGATGAAATATGCTGCTCTTCTATGCACATGAGCAGATTTGGACAGATTTTTAAAATAGCTTTTCATTTTCCAATAGCCATTTTTTTTAGTAATCATAGGCACTGTGTTTAGTTTTTTCAGTACTAGTTTTTAAATTTCATTAACATTACATTTATTTTTTAGCTTTTTATTTTTCTATAATTTTTAAGTCAAAATGACACTGAACATAGTGATAAATACCATAGGGAAATTCATAAGCACTGAAATAAACTTCATAGACTACTATGGTTGAAATTTCACGTTATATTTAAACTTTGGACCATTAAAGCCTTTTACATATGTGTGATTATTTGGGAAAACATAAGCTCTTTTGAATGAAATCTGTACTTTTCTTACCAGATGGGGTGTAGAAAACATGATATAACAAGCAAAACCTATCCTCACAACATTAAATTTATAATCTAGCTGGTAATCTAAAAACTAGGGCACTGAATGTATTATTCCAGAAGAATATGGACAAAAATATCAGGCCCAGAAGAGAATTATGAAGCATATCGGTAGGACTTTTTTTTTTTTTTTTTGTGGTGCCGGGGATCGAACTCAGGACCTTGCACTTGCCAGGCGAGCGCTTATTCAACTGAGCTATATCCCCAGCCCCTTATGAAGCATATCGGAAAAGGAGCTTATTCCTTTGTTCAAGAGGAGACTCCGCTTACTTTAGTGTTTTCCTACTTAAAATCTTTATCCTTATTAAAAAATCCCTTCTCTCCAAAAATTCCATGACTCCCTGTCACAGTAAAACAAAAAGCATTATATCCTAATTACTATAAGAATTACAGGTAAGGAAAAGGCTCCTTATACCACACACTGTTAATGGTTTTGCGATGGTTTCCCCTTGTGAACTCATACAGTGGTCAGAGAACCCCTGGGGCTCCTGCGTTGTGGCTGGGCTGGCTCTGACTACATCATGGGAGCTGTCAGGTCCGATGTTGCCTCGGCAGCCCAGATGAACAATCTCTTTTCTAAATGTAAGTGGGTGATTTAGGAATCTCGCCACACTGATGGAAATGGCAGTTCCATAGCACTCAGTCTAATGAGATTGCTGAATGCAGGGAGACAGTTTTCTGAATTTTATTGCTCTGACAAATATAAATACATGTATTTGACACATTCACATAAAGCTCTGAGTTTTCCCTTGAATTTCTTTGTCTTTCCAAATGACTGCTTTCATAAATTGTTGATTACAAAATTTCAGGTGAAAAGAGCTTTTGAATACATATAAGCCAAATCTCTTCATTCTATGTACAAGACAATGGTGCTATTAATACTAACAGCATTTTTTACTGGACATAGTCAATGCTTAGCACTTTATTGCATGCTTTGCATAAAATATCTCCTTAATTTTCCTAAAACCCCTATGACCTAGACACTGACATCCACATTTTACAGCTGGAGCTAAAATTCAACATTTTTCAGCCTCATTGTTTATGTTCTTAACTGCTGAACTGTAACAGTCCATTTGAAAGCCAGATAGAAAGCTTTCTAATATGAAACTAATTTCCTACATGAGAAAACTGAAGCCAAAAGAGGTCACGCCCTTAGCCCAAGTCACATTTCAGTTGTTTACACCTGGGCCTCCAGTAACTTATGCTAGAGCAGTGGTTTATCCCTATAGATACATGTTTAAGTCAAAACAACTTTCTATGTTTTTTCAATCACGTCAGAAGACAGAGTCTTAATTGTGCCAAACTTTGTGGTTCCTATCTGTCAGCTAAGGGTTTTCATCTTACAAGTAATTTTTAAAAATTGTTCAACACCACCAACAGTTTTAAACAATAAAAAAAAGGAATTTGCTCATTCATAAAGCTGTGAAGTCCAGAGGGAGGGCAAGCTTTAGGTTGACCTTGATTTAGCAACTGTAGTTTGGCAAACACCCAATTTACTTTCTCCTCAATGGTGACAGGCAGTTTATCTTTTCCTCCTGAGGCTAGATTCTCACAGTGGTGCCCTTTCCAGGCTTCACATTCATAACTTCGGGGAGTTCTTTTAAAGGGCTAAAAATACTGTTTCCCAGAATTCCCATCAAATCTCCCAAGGCTAAGTTTAGTGCCACTGTTTGACTCAGGTCTTCTAGTCATAGGAATGGTGCTTGTTGAATGGCTGAAGCTTGCAGGATTACCTGGAAGTCCACCCAGGGGTGTTGCCTACTTGTTTACAAAAACCTGTAGTGGGTCATGGAACCAGAAGATGGCTCTTTCCCAGTTCCATGCAATCAATAAACAAACAGAGCAAAAGCTGCTGCTCAACAGGAGAGAAAGGACAGGGCTGCTGTTGGAATGTAAATATTTGGAAAATCCAGGCCAAGAGAACTCATATAGGACTGTCATCCTTATGCAGGAACCTCTTGCAATCTTCATGTTTTGGTCTTTATGTATTGATCTTGTAATTCTGAAATATGGTTTGTGTGCTGAAAAGTCCATTGACTATTGTGTTGGTTTGGGGGATATTTTGCAAGGGGAACAATCATATACAGGACACATATTTTATAAGATTATTTATAATAGTCACTCAAAGAATGATATACAAGAGAGTGCAGGAAATCTGTCCACACACTAGAGACCAAAGAATCCAGCCAAGGACCTGGATCTCACCATAATGTTCTACATGAGTCCAGCTGAAGACCTAGAGCTCATAACAATATCTTCCATGAATCCACCAGGAGGCCCAGAGCCCATGACAATGTCTCAGGCAGGCCTGTTTCACAGATCTGCCCTGGAAGGCGCAGAGGTCAGTGGTGGAAGCTAGAAAGTCTGTGCCAGCGGGCTGAGGGATCTGCGCCCGCGGGCTGAGGGATCTGCGCGGAAGCAGGAAGCAGTGCAGAGCGAGAGCTAGAGCTCCCCAAAAAGGCACCAGAGCCATTATCAGCTCAGTGAGGTCCCGAGCTCCTCCGACCATCGGGAAAGCTGAGTTCCCATCAGGGAAGCCAGTGCGGCAAGCTTCTCCAGGAGACTGAGCTGTGCACCTTCTTCCCCCTCAGAGCCAGGAAGCGACGCTCAGAGTGAGGACCAGAGCTCCCGCAAAGTGAACCAAAGCCATTCTCAATGCCAACGAGGTCCCGAGCTCCTCGGAGGATGAAAACAGGCAAGTTCATCAGGAAAGCCAGCACGACAAGCTCCTCCAAAACAACCAAGAGCTCCTTACAGCCTCTACCATCTCCCGACAGCCTTTTCTCAACTCTCAATAGCCTTTTAGTTCCCGAAAGCCTTTCTCTACTCTCAACAGCCTAACTTCTCCTTCACCAGGTCTGCCTCTTATGCTCCTAGCAGCAACCCTCAGGTGGGCCTCCCACACCCAATACCACGCTTACTCAGTTCAGCTGGGGGTTATAAGTTGCCCACCAGTAGTCAATCCACTACAACTATAAACACATGGTTCTGTTACTTGTTAGTGAAACAGTGGTATGATCTTTCCCTGTCTCAAATGCAGCCCTGTGCCAGTTGGAGAGAGTTCCTGGGGGCCAGGGATATAGCTCAGTGGCACAGCGCCTTCCTGGAAAGCACAAGGTCATGAATTCGATTCCCAATGCCAAAAAACAAGAAAAAGGAAAGTTCCTGTACTCCCTTCAGAATCACTGTCCTTGCTGATTTCCCTCATGGGAACCATTGCCACAAGTTTTGCGGTGGACATGTCTGTTTCAGTTCACACTTGTGCCACCATTAATATGCGAATCTCCCAGGTCTGTAATATGGTTTTGCCCATTCATAGGACATTTTAGGAATTGAATTGTACAGTTGAAGTGCTGGTTTCAAAACTATGAAATTCTTTCCTGTTGTTGACTGTATATTTTCCAACCCACAGCGGCCAGGAAGCAAAGGGTCTGGAGAAGAGGACAGATAGATACACCCCCCAAGAGCGCCCCCAGTGGTCCACCTTTATCACCTGGGTACACCTCTAATCAGCAGTGCAGGCTCCCCCAGGAACCATCAAATGATTAATCCTATGAGTGCAGCACAGCAGGACTCCGGCCCTCTCGAAAGCCGTATCTCTGAACATGGGAGACCTTTGGGTGACATTTTGGATCTAATGTGTAACAAGTGGTATAATTGCATTGCTGCACAGTGGTTTCCCTGCATCTCTCCCTGTCTTCGAGTTCCCCATGTGTACGAGGAAGCTAGGATCAGAAAGCCACAGTACTCCAGTCTTACTGCGCTTAAGGGATGTTCTTGTTTCAAATGAGCTCGTATTGTGTGGTGCTGAGTGTTAGCGCTTCAGCGTGTGAGCTTGGGAGAGCTACAGCCCAACCCAACCCGGCCGCAAGCTGTAGCTGAAGCCCTCGCCTGTTCCTCTGATTTAGGCTGCATCTTCATTGCTAGGATCTGAGGCCAAACCTCCTTTCTTTATGTGCTCAGATACATATTTTTAATATTATGTTTTCCTAGGTTTCCCACCAGTCTGTGATAGAAACACTGCTGGGTAAAGGATGGGTTGTTCTCAATAATGAATTAGTTTTGGGGTATACCTAACATTGTGTCCCTCTGTTAATAATTTCTTTAAAATAACTTAATTTTTGACATTGAAAATTTTGACTCTTGCAATTACAGGTTTTATGAATTTATTGAGGTCAGTGATTCTCTAAGTGGCCATATTGTCTGTGGAATAAAATTCAGAAAATTGTGCTTCCTGATAACTTCCCAGTGTCTAAAGGAGTAAGTGCATTTGGTGGGTACAGATGGGGTATGCTGGATGTAGAAAGGCCTCCAGATACTCATGTGCTACAGACTGGGTCCCCAGGGCAGCGCTGTTGGGAGGCACAGGGTCCTAAGGTCGCTGCAGGCGTGTCCTTGAAAACATCCGGGGCCCCGGTTTCCTCCATGTCCTGCTTCCTGGTTCACGGCCTTAGCGATTGCTCCTCTACACGCTCTGACCATGCTGTGCTACCCCTGCCAGAGGCCTGATATTGGGCTGGAAGCCCCGTAACCTGAGCCAAAACAAATCATTTTGCTTTATGAGTTAACCGACTCAGGTATTTATGTACTATAACACAAAGCTAGCTAAGAAAGCACCCATGATGCCAGGCAGAGTCTGCTAATGAAGAATTGTCATGTACCCTACATGAGAATAAATGATTTACAGAGTACTCATGTAGGTGAAACGCTGTCTCTGAGTACTCGACATGGGTCTGAGCTTCTTAGATAAAGTATATTCGGAAGTGCTCAACATATACTACATTTCCCAGGTAATCAATTTTTTAAATTATTATGGAAATAGTTTTACTTGAGACATTTCTGAGATTTTATTCTTCTGGAAAATTGTGTCAGTGAACTGGTAGCAGCTGAGCCTGCAACACAGCATGCCTGCACTGGTCTTTACTTTTGTTCTAACATTTATAATTATTCTACATATATGTATGAGTATATCTCTAAAAATTCTTTCATATAGTAAAAGTCAACCATTGATATTCAATGGGATATTTTCTTTCATATATTTGTGCAATTATCACTCTTCTAAATCATTTTTAATGAAGCAAGGATATTGTTACGTATTCACTTAGCAGACATCTTGATTAATATGGAAAATATGTCTTAATCAGATGTGTACAATAAGACAATGGAATGTTGTCATTGCATTTTTTTAGTGAATCAGGGAAACCATTAACTATACATTTAGTGGATATGTCTTCATTAATATGGAAAATGTAAACTTAAATAGAGTAAAACTATGGAATGTTGTCTTTGGATTTTTAAAAATCTCTCTACTTCTTTGTGTGTTTGTTTGTTTTGTGACAAGGTCTTGCTGTGCAGTTTGGGCTGGTGTTGAGCTCACTTTGTAGCTCAGGTTGGCCTGGAACTTGGCAACAATCCTTCTGCCTCAGCCTCCTGAGTGCTGGGATTATAGGTGTGTCACCACACCCGGCTAATCCTTCTACTTTGAATAATAAAAACATCAATCTTCTGTAAGAAGTAGCACATATACTAATTTTCACAAGTCATGGCATATTGGAGAGAAACTAATCTTTAAATGTACATTGAACTATTTATACAATGAAAAAATCCAAATCAAATCACATCTCCTGTCCAACTGCACAATAATACTTTCATAAGAAGAGTCAGTGACCTACTTTTGAAAGGTGTTGACCTCTCACTGATTCTTGAACACGTGACCTGTATCTATGAGATGGGTCAAGTAGGTTCTACATAAACATAGTGCAAAGATTCAGTGCACGAGTAAACTGACCTCAGCTACTCTGAAAATGAAGTCATTTCTTCCTTCCTTCCTTCCTTCCTTCCTTCCTTCCTTCCTTCCTTCCTTCCTCCCTCTCTCTTCCTTCCTTCTTTTCTTTCTTCCTTCCCCCTTCTTTCCCTCCCTCTCCCTCCCTCCCTCCCTTCCTTTCTTCTTTCTTATTTCATGTTTTGACTTGGCTTCCAGAATAGATGTGACAAGATGCCAAGACCCTGTCCCCAAGCACCTTTCCTCAGCACCCCTGAACTTTCCTCCCTACCACCTTCCAGCCTTGGCCTGTCTGCCAGGCCTGCACAGCCAGTGTGGGCAGGAATCTCCCTATCATGTACACAGTCTTTCCTGGCTCCATGTCTGGTCATGTCAGTATGTTATCATTTTGACATCCGATATCAATCTTTAGCAAGAACCCTGTTGAAGCAACCTCCTGCCCTTGACTTCTTATCTCAGTGGTTTTCATCTTCTGACCCCTCACCAGCCTTGCTACATACTCTGTGCTCAGCCCTGCCCTATGTTAGTCTCCTTCCCCTATTACAGTAGTTCTTTAAAAAAATCTATTTACAGATTTTACTGTAGTATTACTCCTGGTTCTCGTTAGCAATGGAGCACTAGGTCATAATTATTTTCCACCTGACTACAAGTGGAATATTTAATAAATTGAGTATTAAAAGTAAATTTACTATAGACTTCATAGAAATTATTTATTATTTAAAGTTTTTTTGGTCACTTCTAGCATTTTATTGTTAAATGTACAAAATTTTCCATTACTGATGTTTGCTTATTTCATTTTCATTTCTTTCCTTCTGATAAAATTCTTTTCATATAAATCTATTAAAATTTTAATTAACATTAATAAACTGACCATATTAAAATCTTTTTTTAAATGTGCCAGCAAATTTTTCTAGTACTGATTTTTATGAGTTTTAACATGTGATTCTTTAGGATTCTCACCTATTTCCATAAATTAGATCGGACCACAACTTTTCACTCTTCGGTCTTGCTCCTATTACATTCTTGCCAATGTAATGCATAGCCATGTAAATAAATGGACCATGTCACCGGTTTTCATAGTCTCTATATAACTTTGAGGAGTTCCTTCTTCCCTGGAAACTAGTACAGCTTGCTCATGTAAATAGTGGAAACGATTCTGGTTAAGAAAAAGAAGTGACTAATGACTTAATTTCTCCATCTTGCTGCTTTAATAGTCCTTTTTCTTTTTCAAAGTCAATATACATAATTTTTTCTAAACTTATTTTTGTCTAAGTTCAAAATAAAATACTGGCATAGTTGTTTGAAGTAAGTGTTAACACTTAGAATATCTAGTGACAGTCATGTGTAGCTACATTTCCCTCAGCGTCTACTCCTACCCACTCTTTCTGTCTGAAGCTTGTCTTTTGATGGGTTGTGAATTTTGTGTTGCTTCTGTTGTGTTTGCTATTATTTTGGAGCCAGCTTGGTTTGGAGCAAGTAGACTCTGCTGGCCTATTGTACCCCTGCCCTGACCCCGGAGCTGGGCTTTGCATGGTTATGGAGCCCTCTCCACACCTGCATGTGGGAGAAGCTGGCCACTGCCTCCTCCGAAGACAGATCTGATCACAGGGGGGATTACGTCTCTGACAGAGATTAATCTCAGTTGCTGTGAGCACCCTTCACCCAATGAGAAGCCATCTGATGAAAAAGAATTGGAGAACATTGTTATTTTCCTGAGGTGTTGAAGCCACTTTTTCCTCTATGATTTGTCCTGCATTACAGTGAAGTCGGGGTCTGGGGGCGGGGGAGATGCAACATCATACTGTGCATCCAAAGAGCAAGCTAAAATACAGATGAGGAAGCCAAGAAAACCACGGAGAAGTGGACCTGAGCCCAGTGGATGAAGCACCCTTGATGCTGTCCCAACTCTGCCTCATAGAACTGTGAGTTAATCTCATTCATCAACAAGGAGACCGTGGCTGCCAGTTGTTTGGGCAAATACAGTGCAGGCACTGCTAAGCGCCTCTTCTGGATGGGATAAACGCACGAGATCTACTTTAAGTAAGGTAAATTTCCTTTCACAATGTCTTTGGGCCTCACTCAATTATTTGAAATCTGAAAGGCAAAGACTGCCTGGTTATTTTCTGATTCATACGATGGCACTGGCACGTCTGTGTGAGTTGCTGACTTTCACTACTGTCTGAGCAAGTTCCTTAAACGTGTCTTTTGCTCCTATTTTCTCTCAACATATGTAAGCGCACTCTGCTATATAGAAGGATAAACTTGAGTTGTCTGTAGGAAAATGTGCACACCTTGAGGCTGCAGCATTAGGTGAAATAAAGCAGACACCAAGTTTAAGTATGGTGCAACTTCTTTCATATGAGAAAACACCCAAAGTATAAAGAGCAAACTAAAGATAGAAAATAGGAAAGAGGCAATAGATCTTTTGCAAAAGGAAAGCAGACCAAGGATGTCAGAACAGGAAAGGGAAGACAAAGGGGTGGAAGGCGAGGGTGAGCTCTGTCCATGCAGCAATACCATGTGACGGCTGTGATCATTTTGGGATGCAAATGTGTGCTGATTAAAAATAAAAACTACATGTGTAACTGTACACATATAAATTGTGCATATTAAATAGTATACAAAATGCAGCAGAATATACA
Source organism: Dinomys branickii (assembly GCA_004027595.1). Lineage (NCBI taxonomy): Eukaryota > Metazoa > Chordata > Mammalia > Rodentia > Dinomyidae > Dinomys > Dinomys branickii. Next base: position 16,292 of record PVLD010022475.1, read on the forward strand.
CTTCTGTTTTCTTGGTGACCCCTAATGGAGTGAGGTGTGCAATTTTCCTATTTTAAAGCCAAATGACTCATTTTCTGACACTTGCAAACCAAGTATCTTAACGTTGTCATTACAGTAGTTTCTTTATCCTGTTCTGTTACTATGTCCTTTTATCTTCACCATTTACATTCTTCTACTGCCTTTGGATTTACTCTTCCTTTTTTATCTTCTTGTGTTATTTAATTTCTGGCTTTCTTCAGTCATTTAAACAAACTTTGAAAATTGCTACGTTGCTTAGAATATTCTTGCTACAAACCTTGCTTGAGTCAATAAACTTGGGCAATGACTTTGGATTTAGAGGATGTAGTTATGCCACCAGCATTAGGTTAGCGCACCCAGAAGGAAAGTGAAAGAGCCTTGAGTCACTGTTTCCTCCGAAAAGGCTTTAAGAAGACTGGCACAATTTGTCAACATCGACTTTTAGGACTCCAAAAATTAACAAAATGCACCAATAGTTCCCGAAACACTTAAGGACGGAGCATAACTGAATCTCAGTGATGTTAAGCTCACACCGCTTTAATCTGCGCTTTTCCCCTCCGCTGTCTTCAAATCCCAGGAAGCCTTGTGATCATGGTAGCCATGGAAACCAGCAACCAAGCACACTCTGAGGAGGAAGGAATAGACGGAGCTTTCCCAACCCTGACTTCCGGAGCACTGTCCCATTAGACCTGTCACTCTGTCCCCCGGAACTGCTCCTCTCCCCGCATGTACAGCACTAGCATCAGAGCTGGATTTATCAGAATGAACTTAGAATCTGCTCCAAATGATAGCGTTTTAAGGTTGGAAAAAACCAGTAGCGCTTAACATCACATCCGCCTCAGGCAGTGTAGGTGGGGCTAGCAAACTGCATGAGAAACTTGAAAATCTGAAGAATGCCATGACTGTAAGAAGCCTGAAGAGCTTACATTTGAAAAGCTTACATGTATTTTTCAGAGTTTGAGAGGATACATCCCTGTGCAGACCCACACACAAGAGAGAAAACATTTGAGAAAGCCCCAACCTCTCCCTTCTGGGTAACTCTGAGGCTCCGGGAGAGAAAGAAGGAACAAACAAGCCAGCGCTTACGGGCTCCTCGCAGAGCCTCAGTTTAGTTGGTATTAACTATGATTCAAACCAGATTGCCATGAATTCAGAGCTCATTGTAATCTCTATGCCAACCACTAAGAAGTAAGTAAAACAGGGAAAAGATGACCAGTATTTAAATGGTGCACTGCAGAAAGTATCTGTTCAATGCCAAAAGTTAGTAATGCAGCAATAGAAGATCACAAAAGGAGCACGGTATCTCATAAAAAAGAAAGAACTGAAGTCATAAATCTGACCTGCCAATAATTACATTAAATGTAACTAAATTTAGCAAAAAGTGATTAAAATGATTCAGATATGTGCTGTCTAAAGTACATATGTTTATATTCAAATTCACATAAATAATGCATAACAGGAAGGAAAAGATATTTCATGTAGTCAGCAAAGATATCAATATATAAAATAATCAAAGACAAAAGAATCTTTAAGACAAAAATGCTTTAAGAATAAAGATGTTTTATAATAAGATCTATTCATGACAAATATGATAATTGTAAACATACATCTATTTTTATTACATATTTAGTTTCTCATACCAGAGAAACAATGAGTATGATCATTATGTATATCTAAATTGTATCAGTAAGCTTAATAAAATATACATATTCACCTACAACAAGGGCTTGAAGTAAATGAAGCAAAAACTTGCAGAAATGAAGGAAGAAATGAACAAATAAAACTAACTCTTACTGACATTAATACTTTGTTTTCAATAATGGATGGAACAACTACACAAAGGTCAATAAAGAAGGTTAACAACTCTGTAAAAAATTATCTCTAATACACATCCATAGAACACTCCACCAAAAAGATCAGGAATACAAAATCTCTTCAACTCTACATGTAGAGTACATGGGATATCAGGCCCCACAATATGTCTTAATAAATTTTGACATTATTTAAAATAATACAGAGTATGTTCACCTACCGAAAGGAAAGGAAACTAGAAGTCAAAACTAATGAATCTGAGAAATTAAAAAACATATGCAAGGGCTAGGGATATAGCTCAGTGGCATAAGCACCCACCTGGCAAGCACAAGGTCCTGAGTTTGATTCCTCATGTATATTTGCATATATATATATATATATATATATATGCGCATATGTATATGCAAATGTGAAAATACTACTAAATAACTGAAGCATCAAAGAACAAATCAAATAGAAACTTAGAACAATATTTTGAGATGAGTAGAAATAAGAGAAAATAGGCCAATGTTTGTGTGATATAACTAAAGACGGTCTAAGAGAAAAATGTGCACCTGTAAACTGTGCACATGCTGCAACACCTAAAAGGTTCAGTAACTTTACGTGCCACCTCCAAATTTAGAGAAAAGAAGGAACAAAAATCCCCAGCAAGCAAGAGGAAAGAAGTAATAAAAGTTAGACTAGAAATGAATAAGAGGCAGAGAGTAACATCAAGGCCAAGAAAACCAAAGCTACTGAGAAAGGCAACAAGCCTGACAAATGCCTCATGATATTGATAAGTAAAAAAATTGACTAATAATAATTTGACACAATTCAAATTATTAACATTTTTAAAGAAGTAAATGAATATCATTATTTAACCCTACCAGAAAAAGTGAATTAAAGTGGAGTAATGCAAACAATTGTATTCCAACAAATTTTATAACCTCTGTGCAGTTAATGAACTCCTAGAACTATGTAAACTACCACAAATGAACTGAAGAGAAAAGCTAGAAAATCTGAGTAGACTTAAAGCAAGCAAAGATGTTCAGTAATGAATTTTAAAACTGGTTCGAAAGAAATGACCAGTCCTGGATGATCTCAATGAGAAAATCTGCCAAGGACCTAAGGTCAATCCTTTACAAAAATCTTTCAAAAACTAGAAAAGGAAAACACACTCTAAGTCATTCAGAAAATCAGTACCACTGCGATGGGAAGGCCGGGCAGACAGAGGGCAGTACCCACTGTCACACCCACTGCGGGCTCACATCCCGTGTGAAAACAGAAACAAAATCCGCTCAGAATATTAGTGAGTCAAGTCCAGAAGCTCTTCAAATGACTTTAAACCACGACACTAATTAGAATTGTAGCAGGAATTTTTAAATGTTTTAGTATATGAAAATCAATCAGTGCAACATACCACATTAATTAAATAAAGGAAGCAGGGTCTGGCAGTGCGGGTGTATAATCCTACCACTTGGTGAGGGTGAAACAGGAGAATTACAAAGCTGGAGTTCACCTAAGATCGTGACTTAATGAGACCCTGCTGCAAGATTAAACACAGATTATGAAATAGAAAACGAGCTGGGGACGTAACTCTCGTGAAGGCTCTGGGTTCAATCTCAAGCAGTGCAGAAATAATTAAACAAAATGAAATGGAAATAAGCATTTCAGCCAGTGCAGAAGAAAACCTTTGACGTAGTCCATCCATTTTTTAGGATATAACTTTCCACATGGTAGGAGAAAAGGGACACTTTCTAAGCATGATGCAGAAGCCTGAAGGAAACACCATCAGACATCTCAAGTAGGGGTGAAATGCTGAGTAACTTTCTGCTGAATTCAGGATCAGCACAGAGAGGCCCGTTCCTTACATTTATATTTGGTCTTGTAAATATATGGCCAGGCAATTGAGTAAGAAATGAAGTAAAGAACATCAGTTTTGGAGACGTAAAACTCTATTTGTAAATGACTCTCTGATGTAGGAATAAAATCTGAGAAAACGCAAAGACTGATGAAGCTCTGAAAATCAGGAAAGTACCAGGGTACAAGGTCAGTTTAATAAGTAGTTGTATTCCTATGTCCTATCAATGAATTGTCCAAGAGTAAAATGAAGTGAATAATTCCACTTATAATGCCATGTGATGAGTTAATAGAGAAACAGTCTTAAAAACTTAAAATTGTTAATATCTCCTAAAAGGAATAAAATTGAGATTCCAGGAACAAATGTCCATGTTTGCGGTCAATTATTTGCACCAGAATTTAGACAGTTCAATAAAAAGAGCAATCTGCTGAGAGAGTGCTGTCAAAGCAAGTGGGTACCTGTGAATGAAGGATGACTAGGATCTCTACCTCAAACAACTTACTAAAATGAACTTAAACAGATTATTGATCTAAACCCAGGACTATGGTGATATAACACTCAGAAGAAAGCATAGAATTAAAACTTCTGTCCTTAGATTAGGCAATTTTGTCTTAGACATGTGATAAAAATCACAAGTTTCAAATGACTCTGCAAATTTAAAGAGATAAATTCAATTTTGTCAAAACAAAAAATATGTTTTAAAAGATACCATCCATACAGTGAAAAGATAATGCACAGAAAAGAAATATTTGTAAGTTTTACGTCAGATGGGTGACAAATACCCAGAATACAGGAATAATTTTTCTAACAGTAAAATGACCAGCAACGCAATTTTAAAAAGAAGCCAAACAGTTCAGTGGGCACTTCTCTAAAGAACGCATACAAAAGTTAGTAGTGAGTCCATGTCAATGCGCTCCTCTCTTATGGTCATTAAACCACCACCCTGTCCTGCTGGTTCCCCACCGCTAGTTGTTGAATGCGGATCTCTGATCTGGAACTTTGCCCTAGTATTTCTAGTGTACTACTGCAGGTACTCCTAGCATGTGTGTCCCACTCAGTGGCCTGCTCACTGTGAGGCTGTTCTCTCAAACCACCCTGCACTGCCCTTCTAGGACTTTCCACCTTTCCTATTGGATTTGCTGTTGGGCAGTGTCACTGGTTGCACCCAGGGATAGGACTTATTTTTTCCAGGATACACTGTGTGGTATTCTATCTTACATTTAATCTTTCCACAATTAAAAATATCCCAGTTGTTTTTCTCCAAATATTCTTACCTTCGCTATTCTCTCTTCAGATGTCCTTGCTTTGTGAAACAAAGAAAAAGTAAAATAAAACCAAAGCCAAAGAAAAGAGGCCCAAAAGCGTCATTCCTAACTCCCTACATGCATAGACTGAACAGGTTGGATTTCTAATCTCTCACCCGTGGGCATGAACATCCCTACCACAGAGCTGCTTCTCTATGCATGTATTTCTGAAAACTTTGGATCCGACTCTGACTTTTTTTCCCTTCTGGTTTATGATCTATGTTTCTCTTATCTAACCCCAGAAATTTGCTTTATGCATTGGACCCTTGCATATTTGTGTGGCGTGTGTAAATTGCTGTACAGTACGCTAAGTACCTGTTTAAGAAAATGGGGGGTTACGTGGGGTAGAGTTCTTTCCACATGATGCCCACCCTCTGCAGTGACACCCCACACATCTCTAGTCATCTTTGCATGTTTGGTCATCCTTGGATTTCACGAAGACGATCATCTCTAAAGAGATAGTGTCTGCATGGGTCGTTGGGTGGACTTCTAGTGGTATAGTACACCAATATCACAATCTGTTACTTCAGTCTGCAGAAGTGGGCATTAGAAAAAAATCTGTCATACTCCTTACAACATCTTGCTTCCTTTACTATGTATACAGAACTCAAGCTGGCTCATATATATTTTAATTTCCTAAACTAACTAATGATAAACAAAGAGTTAGCAAGTAATATTGCAGAGATCCTATTATGAGGAAAATTAAGGTGTTAAAATTATATGTCAGATCTGTGTGATAATCTATTTTCTCGAGGCAATCAGTGTCTTGGGGTGTAGATAAAGACTGTTTGTGAACGATGGCCTCAACTTCCAGACCAATTTAACTTCAAAGCGGTGACATTGGTTATTTCTCCGGGGTTGTGAGTTTTTTCATATTATAGCCACAGTTGGTCTAAAGGCAATAATTTCCTGGGCAGGAATCCAATTCTGTAACCATCTCTGTCAGCATGTCGATTTTGCTCCATACCCATATGACTCAGTGGGATCCATCAACATAAACTCAGATAACTCTCCTATAATACCTGAGTGTGTTCCGAAGCGAAAGCACCAGAAGCAAAGTTTCCCACTGGAAACACCTTCAATAAATCACTGTGAAGAGGATTTTGAAGTTTACTGACATAGATAATTGTGTATATCATGCAGGCCTGTCTCTTATTTACCTGTCAAAATCTCTTCACAAAGAATCACATTTCTCTGGTTTCACTGATGATATTTGTACTGTTTTCATTTCATTCTCTGTGCAGGGCAGTGCCCCTGGTTTTGTGGTCATCGGTAAAGGAGAGCCGCCTTCCCAGCTTATGGAGAGGGTGTACGAGAATACCCATATGTAATCCAGGACCGTGGGAAAGGGCAGGGTGGTAACAGGAGAAGTTGAGAGTGGAGGAGTCGCGGGGAGACCCCCCAAACCACGTAACCGGGGTAACAGACAGGGCAAACCCAGTAACCGCACCCCGATACTGGACGTGCTCCTTTCCAGAGGTGGAAACGGCTTTGTTTGTATTGAACAAGAAAATTAACAATGGTTGTTGTATTATACATTGTTGTCTTCACAGTGGTTACTCAGATAACCAGATACAGGTATGCAAGACTGATCAAACCACTAAACATTAAGGGCTCCTTTCAACAAATCAATAGAAATTAACAGTTCGATTATCCTAGCTATCTTTTATATACATATTTCCTTCATTCTTTCTTTTTTTCTCAACCCAGGAAATTATAATATATATAAATTATAATATATAATATATTTATATATATTTCCTTCTTTCTTTCTTTTCTCTTTTTCCTCATCCCAGTTGTTCTTTCATTTTGAGTGGTGTCTTGGTTACTTTTTTCTTGTTGCTGTGACAAAACACCCAACATCCAAAATGAAGGAAGGAAAGGTTTATTTAGCTTACAGTTTGTGGAGGTTTCAATCCATACTTGGCTGGTTCTGAGGCACAGTGGCACATGGCAGAGGGCAATAGTTCATGGCAGCAGTACACAGCAAAGCAACAACCACAAGAAAGGAGGAATGGCAGGCAGGAATGGCAGCCAACTGCCTCTTTCTCTCCCTTACATATGCAAACTATCCACCTTTAGGGCAGGTATAGCTCACACCCATAATCCCAGCAAACTATCTGCCCTAGTGCGGGTATAGCTCTCACATCCACAATCCCAGCATTGGATCATGGATCAGGGATAAAGTATAAAACCCACCCAATAACTGCATGAGGATTTGGGGGGACATGCAGATACAAACCATGACAAGTGGCTTAGTTGACTTTATGGAAGCATTTCTTGGGCACATGGGATAAGAATTTATTTTCTCAAATACCAAGAATTTCCCCTTCCCTCTTTTCTTTCCTCTCCCTTTCCTTCCTCTCCTTTCCTTCCTTCCTTCCTTCCTTCCTTCCTTCCTTCCTTCCTTCCTTCCTTCCTTCCTTCCTTCCTTCCTTTCTTCCTCTTCTTTGGTTCTTTGGGTCTTTCACCCTCCATGTCCTACTTTCAGAGCAAACATCAGTACTACACTCTGAACATTATTAAGGTTACACTGGGCCTTGTCTATACTACAATTCAAAGAAAGTCAGATGACTCCAGTGCTGTTTTCTAAAAGAAATTTACAAGGAAAACATTTACTTTTTGTGTGAACTTTTTGGCAAAGGGACTGTGGGTGATACACATTAGGGCAATATCTGAACATGTGCCAGGCGTAGTAATTCAGGACTTTGCGTGTGGAGAAGCTTACACAGAAGAATCCACATTTGACAGAAATACACAACATGCAGACTGCGGCAGTCTTCTAAGTCATACTTAGATCTTGGTTTAGCAGAGCATGCTGGTGAGTGTCTGCAGCCCCACTCTTTGGGAGGCTTGTGAAAGCCATCAGAATACACTGGATGCTGCTTCCAGAGACAGCAAATAAGAAATTCTTCTTAGAGGTGAGGCACGCATCCTGTGGCCCGGCACTTAAAATACATCTTTACTAAGATAGCATGGGATCCCAAAGCCACAGCAAAAGCTTCCTGGGGCTCAGTATGGTTCCAAGGGCAGAGAGGAAGAGCTACATGGCTCAGAGATGAAGCATATTTGCAAAGCCTGTCAGTCTCTGGCCCCAAGGAGGAATTGGCCCAGATGTAGCTGCCGGGTTTGTAAGGCATGAGACTCACATGGGCCCAGTATGTCCTCCTTTGCATGAGCTCAAGCTACCTAGGGAAAGACACACAGATTAACCTCCAGGAAGCCACTGTCCTTGGTCTGAGACAGGGAGCCTTTTCTTCACGCCTCCTTTTGCTTTTGCATTTGAATGGGCAGGAGTAGAAATCACCAGAGAGGAATCCGCCTTCTGGAGCCCTGTCGTGGTCTCCCTTCTGCCCCAGTGTCCTCCTGGGTAAATGGAGGGTTTAGGAGTTAGGAAGAGAAGGACTGGTTTCTTTTATTACTTCATTATTTTTTAACATTTATTAGTGTATGTTTACAGCATATGATGGCATTCACTGTAGGGGGTTCCTACATGTACATAACACATTTCAATTCCCTCCTTCCCCCCACCCCGTTTTTGTTTTTACAGACATATTTAATTGCCTGACAAGACCTTATAAAGTTAATCATCATAATACACAGACTGAAAACTAGACTAATAGGCTAAAGAGTATATAAAACATGTGAGACAATTGTACTAAGGCAGGGTTCACTTTTGGATTTATTGTCCTCGTTGGATTGCAACACTGCTTTTCTTTTTTTCCATACTATGAGTCTTTTATTTCCTAAAGCTTTTCATATAAAACAATTATATGATTTGGGCTTGTATCTGAGTTACCTTGCTTACCACTGTGGTCTTGAGGTGTATCCCTTTTCCTATAAATGACTCGAGTTTATCCTTAATGATGGAGTAAGGCTCCATTGCGTATAAACACCACATTTTTACTCATTCATCTGTGGATGGACAGATGGTCTGTTTTTAAGATTTAGGTATTATGAACTGACTACTATAAATGTGGGTATGCACACATCACTGTAATATAATGGCTCTCGCTCTTTAGGGAACACAGCTGGAGGGGAATACCTGGGTCAAATGGAATATCTTGTTTTATTTCTTGAGGAAACTCCATACTGACTTTCATAGTGGTTGTCTCAGTTCCTAGTCCAGCCAACAATGGAGAAGGGTTTCCTTCTGTCCGCAGCCTCACAGGCATTTGCTCTTAGTTAATTTCCTGAATACAGCGCTTCTCTCTGGAGTGAACCGGAAGATCAGTGTCGTTTTCATTTGCATTTCTCTAATGGCCATTGATGTTGAACGTTTTCTTCTGTATTTGGCCATCTGTATCTCTTCGGCTGAGAAGTGTCTATTCATTTCAGATGTCCATTTTCAATTGGGTCTTTAAACTTGGGGGCATTCTAATTTTTCTGAGTTCTTTATATATTCTAGATATTAGTCCTTTGTGTGAGGAGTTCCTGGCAATTTTTTTTCTCACTATATAGGTTGTCTCTTTGCTCTGTTGGTGATTTCCTTCCCTGAACAGAAGCTTTCTAATTTGATGTGATCCTTGATAGAAACCGAGACCCTACACGGAACCAGACCAGACCTTCTGACACAAGAGAAGTCTTTATTGGGGGAGGGACAGAGTAGCAGGTTACCTAGCAGACCAAGGTAGCCCTGAGCTGAGGAAAGCGTGGGCCTTTAAGCTCTTTTCTGGTGGGGGTGGGGTGGAGTGAGGAGACGACCCTGGCCAGAACAGCCTGAGCCCTGAGTGGACGGGAGGGGGTCCAGGCCAGAATAGCCTGAGCCGCAGGGAGGGGGATACTGGGCAGTATACCCGAATGAGTGAAATGCCAGAGGGGATAGCTTTTGTGGCCGAGGGGAACTGAAGTGGAACAGATAAGGGAACGAGAGCAATATTGAGAGTTAAAGTTTTCCCACGAGGGTGGTGAGGCTGGCTGCCTTGTGACTTATCAATCCTATTTGTTGGTTCTGGTATTATTTCTTGTGCAATCAGCATTTTGTTCACAAAATCTTTGCCTGTACCTATGCCTTTAAGAGTTTTAACTACTTTGTCTTTCAGCAGATTTAGTGTTTCTGTTCTAAAGTGTGACCAATTTTGAATTTACTTTAGTACATGGTGAAAGATACGGGCTAGCTTCGACCATCAACATGAGGAATGCCAGTTTTCCCAGCACTATTTATTAAAATGGGTGTCTTTTCTCCAGTGCAAGATTTAGTTTTGAGCTACCTTTTGAAAAATTCCAAAAGCTAGTCTGTTCCCTAATTCGTTCAGGTCAATGGCTGAAAATTGTTCCCTTCTAATTAAATAATAAAGACTTTTTGAAATATTCCATGGATAAATTAAGGAATTGGCAGCAGGAATTACCTCACCTGGCCATGAGAAGGAATTTACCAAACCATGAAAGTGTGCAACACAGGACCAGTGTCCAGGCATGTACTAGGGCATTAGGAGAACAGAGAAGGCTTGATGGCAACCAAGGCACATGGGCAGTGACTGCCTCTCTGATGTCCACTCCATGGCACAGGCAGCAGCCGGATGATTGAGTCCCCCACATTCATCACGATGCTGGTTTAGGGCTGCATAGCTAGGACCAGGTTTAGGGCACTCAACTGATTTCGGGCACAGGGTGCAGCTAAGTGTATGTACTGTGAGCAGCTCATGGTTGGCATGGACTGTAGTCTAGTGTGGACTGAGACCAGATCCTCGAGTCTATGTGGAACATACAACCCTAGAAACAGCCAACACTCATCGAGTGGCCAGGTATGGACTCTGGTCTTAAGTGAAAGTGCTAATTTAGAGGCCAGACCAGAAACAAGGGAAGGAAGTCTGTAGTGGTTCAAATCCCACCTTTCTCCACAATTTGTAATTGAAGATGCTTCTCGGTTTACCTCTGAGTTACTTCTTCCTTAATTCATCACAAACCAGAAATACCAAAACCAAAAACACAACTGATGCACCCGGCTAACAGAAAACCGTTTCACAGGCACGCAGTACAGCGCAGCAGTCCTCCTTCTTGGTGTGGCTGCCTCAGAACTGCTAAGAAGTTCAGGAGAAATCACAGAGCACAGCAACATCCAGGGGAAAAATCAAAGTTCAAAACTTGAGGTATGGTTTCTATGGAGTGAGAGACACTTGCCCACCATCAGAATTTGGGGACTACCAGTGTGAGTTAGAACTTAATCTTTTTAGCTATAAATTAGTTTTTTATTATTAAAGATCAAACTAGTTTCCTAGGTGCTATAGTTAGCCTAAGGGCAAGTGGGTTTTGGGTCCACCGGACAAGAGTAATAATTAAAGATAAGTGAAAATCAGGATCCAATCACTGTATGTATGAGGGTGATGTGATTTTAAGAGTAGGATGGAAACCATTGGTGGGTTAAGGTCTGTAGAATGTAGAAGTGGCTCCTAGTCAAGGCATTGGACAAAATGGGAAAAGAAAGACAGGGAGAGAGTGAAAGAGATAACACAAACATAAAATAATCCTTTAAAAACTCATTGGTGTGAGATTACACCCCTATTTCAAAACAAGGAGCTTACTGGTTTTACAGAAGTTTCCCACGATTATTTGCAAGAAAGGTAAATCAAAAATTCAAATTCATGTCTACCAAACTCCGCCCTTGATAGCACTTTTGAGTTGCCTGAAACTCAAAATATCCAATCGCTCATGAGCAAGTCCGGTAAGACTGCATGGGAAGAGTTCTCTCATTAACCACGCACAGTGTGCCCTTCCAGCAGTAACAACCCCGGGCATCTCAGATAGCTCCAACACAAATGGGCCTCTGACACAGCTTATTGCCATGTATTTCATGGTCCTTATCATGATGCATTTTATCAAAATAAAAGAGGACCCAGACTTAGGATAGTATGAGACAGTACAAAAAGGAACTACTCAGTTTAGGGCTCTCTTCTGCCCTTGACCTTCATTAGCACTCACCCGAGGTGCTCTCCAGTGATGTCCTATCTTGGTCTTTCCTTGGATCTTGTATACCTTCCTCTGTCCATACGTTTTTACAGCAGATGTTGTCAAATCCGATTTCCTTTCTTGATAATTGAGTTTCTTTTTTTTTTTTTATTTTAGAAACATAAAAGTACAAAAACATATTGACAAACAGACACCAATTATCATAAAAAATAGTACAATCACAACTAATCTATAGACAAAGTGATATGGTCTCAACAGTGGTTATTGCTTTATCCATTGATATCTCCGAATTGTAAATGTATGAACCCATATACAGACATGCAAATTTAGTCAGACAGTTAATCCTCTCAACAACAGAAAAAACACAAAAACCAAAAATCCAAAGACAAGAAACAAAACAGGCATACAACAACAACAGCAACAACATCAGCAACAAAAAAAAACACCGCTTGTTGCTGCTTTACATATTGATATCTTCGAAGTGTGTGTTCAGGATAACACATACAGATATACACGATTAATCTAATATCCTGTCATCGATTATTGCTTAGCATTAAGTGATATAATACAATAGTAGAACCATGTTAGCCCTCCTGCATATATGTATATTCATATATACATACATACATTTCTGTCTCTTTCTTTTCTCCTTTCCTTCGTCCCATCTGTTCTTTGTTTTTGAACAGATTTCCTTCATGTCTCTTAGTTTATATTCCCACCCTCGGGTTCTTACACCAGTGATACAATACGTTGCCTGCACATGTACCGCTCATTTATTTCACTTATGAGTATGGACTCCAGTTTTGTCCACTTGCCTACAAAGTTCCCAAAACTGTCTTTCTTTATAGCTGAATAATATTCCATTATATAAAAATGCCACAATTTTTTAATCCAGTCTTCTGTGGATGGGCACTTGGGTTGCTTCCCCATAAGAAAATAGGAAACAAATAGAAACCTTACAAGAGCAATTCAGGAATGAATTACCAATAATGAAACAGGTCCAAAGAGAATGCCAGGATTTGAAAACTAACGCTGAAAGCATGAAAAACCATTTAAATGA
>PVLD010022476.1:0-14060 GCA_004027595.1 Dinomys branickii
TGAACCTCCACCCGCACCCCTGTGAGGAGAGAGCCTGGTCACAGAGACCTCGATCTTGGCAATTTGAGCCACAAAGCTAGTTTCACCCTCTATCTTTGGACATTTGCTATTGCATCTAAACTTTACAAAATTTAAAATTTCCCTTTCAGAATTCTCTTTCTCCACTACTTTCCCAACAATGAAAGAAAGCACCCTCCCTCATGGACCTGGTCCAAGTTTCCTGTACTTGAAGGTGAGGGTGATGCAGGCACCTGGGTGGGAAGTAGGCGTGACTGTCGCAGCCGCCACAGCCTCCAGAATCTCATCTTGGGCTTCCCGGTGACTCACAGGGAATTCCTCCCTGGCTGGACCAGCTCTGACCCTCAGTCAAAGGCTCCAGCCACACCTCGGGAGTCTTCTGAGGCTGCCCCATGCACGCGGGGACACGGGACCCCCACTGTGGCCACGGTGGCCTTGGGAATCCTGCGCTGGCCTCTGCAGCCTCCTAGGCACCAAGGCTGTGAACTTAAACTCAGAGGAAGCTCCCTGGCTCTGAGCTACAGAGGGCCTGAGTGCTGATCTCAGTCCTGACTGCAGGAAGATGTTCCTTGATTTCCTCACCTGTAAAGTGGGGAGGGGGTGCCAACCATTAGCGGGTCCAGCTATTGGAGGCTTAAGTGAACATTGTAGTTCAGTAGTCAAATGCATACTTAGCACCTGCAGGGATGAGGGTTCACTCCCTAGCACTTGAATCAACTTACATCAGTGTGTACCTTGGCGAGCTTGCGTAACGGTGACTGTTACCACTATTTCAAAGGAGGGAAGTTGTTACGTGGGCTATAGAGGTGATTATTGACAGCTACTCCTTCCCTAGGGTCAGTTTTGTAAAACCTTGGACAGATGGCACCCCACCCCCCAGGCCTGACTGAAGCAGACTTCAGAGGGCTTCAGAGTATGCTTCCCATCAAGACACAGGGCCAAGGCTGGTGCTGGAGCAAGAGCTTGCCGCTTGCAGCCGCTCAACCCACAGCAACTGCTCTAGGATCTAGAGAACAGGGAGTTCAGGGCTGCCCACACCTGATTCCTCTTCCTCTAGCTAATCTGTGTTTTCTGCTGTCTTAAATACAATTCCGGTGTCCTAATTTTGTAAAATTTAATTAATTCTCTTTAAAAAATTAATTCTCTTTATCATTGCCCTTAGGCTCCCCTTCACTCCCACCCTCTGTGGACGGCTTTCAGGGCGCACTTGTGTTTCCTTGGGGCTCTGCTCTGAGTTAATGACCCCTCCCCTCATCCTCTCTCTTGCTTTTGCTTGTCTCCCAGGTGTGGCCAGCCACGCTGTGGTCACCCTGACTCTTAGCTTCTCCTTCACCTTTTACGCAGCCTCTGGACCTGTCCAGCTGTTGACCCAAAGCCCCGCCTCTCTCCTTCCTAGTAGCTCTGGGGAGCTTGGAGTCAACCAAGGCCTCCGGTTAGTTTTTCTTTCTTTCCCTAAAAGAGCTTTGTCTGCTTCTCCGGTCAGCTACCCCAGTAGCCTCTCAGAGGCCCCGTTTATTTTTCCACTGACCTTTCCTTCCTTATGTGCTGGAACAATGCCTTATTATTTTATTTATCTTAATCTCTGGTGCAATCACTCTTTTGTTCTTCAACTTGGCTGTGCTAGTGTTTGCCTTTACACTTTCTCCACTTCATTATGTAATCTCGTCCAATCGCCACGCTCTGTGCATGCTGCTTAGACCTCACGTTTGTCTTTTACTTACCCTTGACTAGGTTGTTTTGAAACTCCCGGCCCATCCGTATTTACCGTATTCCTTTGTTGCCTTCTATCTGTCTGCTGCCTGTAATGCCCATGGACACTGTCCACAAATCTGCAATAATTCCTGTTTATTACACATCTCACCCAACAAGACATTTTTTTAAATATGTAGTGTCCTACTAGATCCTGCCACTTTTAGTGTTGTGGATCTGATCATGTCCCTTCCTTCTAAGTCGGTTCCGGTGGTGCACTGTATGGTAATTAGACAATTGCCAGGATGAATTTCTTTACTTTGATTTCCCTTTGAGCAGATGAATAGAGGATGGTACCATATTTACTGAATCTGCCACTGATCACCTCACTTTGCTACCTTTTTCAAGCAGGCTGCATTCGGCGAGGGGGAAACATGAGACGACTTTTTGTACTTTAAAAAACTTGGAGGCTGGGGATGCAGCTCAATGTTGGAGCAGTTGCTTGTCATATGCTAGGCCATGAGCTCGATCTCCAGCGAAACACACACACACACCCCCCACGTTTACTCTGATTTATTTCTACAAGTCAGTGCTGTAGCTCATATCTAGATGTCTCTCAAAGCCTCATGTACTCACAGGTAGGGTTTTGAGAGGTGGCCAGATCTAACGTAGGAGAAAATGGAGCACGGGTATGTGGTAACTAAACTGGTTTAGCCTAGTTCTGGGTGTGTATAATGGAAGCCCTACCCAGGGTGTGGGTACCACCAAGCAACAGGCTTGTAGCTTGGATGGAATAAAACAGGGAACAAGGACAGAAGCCCCACTTCGGTTTCCTCAGGGCGGTTCCAGTCTCCACCCTCACCTTGGACGTCATCTCCTGGCCTCCAGGACAGCCCCTTCTGCCTCCTGCATGGGGCACTACAGTGCACTGCAGGCCTTGGACATTTGACTGGATCCTTCTGCTCCTTAGTGTGCAGAAGCCTTTTTCCTTTCTCCTGCACCTGACTCTGCAGGTGCCAATTGTAAGCCCACCTGGTAAATCCTTGTGTATTTATACATCTTGTTTTACATCTGTTTCTTCCGCGAATACCGACTGATACAATCACCTTCCTTCTGGGGGTAACATCTCCTCAGGCTTAAAATCAACCCCAACAGTGAAGAGTACTGCTTTCCTTTTATGATCTGTCTTGTCCAACACCCAATGGTGTCCACTCTGTTTCATTATAAACATTTCTACTGACTTCCATGTCAGAAGCATGTCTTCCAAATGTCTACATTCAGAAGGTGACACGTTTTCCTCACAACTGCCCTCTATTTAGTGTTAAAGAAGGCCTTAAGGGAATCAGCAGTCAGCCTTCCAAAATCCCCCCTCTGTCAATGTTCTCTGCAAAGGATGGAGTGGTGATCCCAGAAACAGCCCCCATGGTACTCCTCTCCTGCGTCTCACTAGACCAATTTCATCTCCTCCTCTTAGCCACCCACCACCCTCTTTGTTGAGAGTGAGAGAGCTTTCACTGAAAAATTTATTCCCCAAATGACAGGCCACTCGAGTGATACTTGGATTCTCTCTCAGTTAAGGACATCCTGGCAATCTCAGTGCAGATTGTGTAATAGAATGTCCATTCGAAGGTGTTCAGTGAGGCAGGCACCATGGTGCACACTTGTCATCCCAGCTACTCAGAAGGCTGAGGCAAGAGAGCAACAAGTGCAAGGTGAGTCTTGCAAATGTACTGAAACTCTCAAAACAATACTGCAGAAATAGTTCACTGATAGAGCACTTGATGAACATGTGTGAATCCCTGGATTCAACCCCCAGCTTAAAAAAAATTAGTGAGCACTGCAGGTTTGCACTTTTCTAGTTTCAGGTGTGAAAAATGTCACCTTTTGAGCCCCCTTTTTTTGAGAAATTAGAGACTAAATCTAGCATGGGGATTTCTCTCTAATATAAGGCACTGGAAACACATATAGACTCTGATGAATTAAATATGCAGCATACACTGGAAATATCTGTAATAAGTGCTGACATTCTGATAAATAATACAGTGTAAGGTTCTTTGTATGATTGAACACCATCTACTTCTCATGTATTTATAGGCTAGCAGTTAAAAAGAACAAGTTTCTTTCCCTAGTTAAATACCTTGAAACAGCATTAGTCTTTTAGGATGTGTTCCAACCTGAATGCTAAGATTTAGGGGGTGACAAAGCTAAGCACAAGTAGGTGCTCTGCTCTGGCACATTCAAACACAATGTAGCAGAGGAATCTCTCCTGTTAATTATCTAGAACTTGTGATGAAAGAGAAGAGGTAGTGTAAAATGTTAGAAAGGCATCATTTTAATGTGCTTTTTAATGACAAGGTCAAGTGTAACTCAGATCAAGTTGACAGCAAAATTCAAAATCGCTGAAAGGTAGAAATGGTATACCTTGACAAGATACTTGTTTACTGTCATTATATAGATTATGGCCATGTAAATTATCCAAACTCCAAAGATAAGCAGGAATTTCCAATAGTTCACTCTAACAATTTTTTCTCCTTTATAAACTCAGCAAACCAAAGGGCACTTCGATTTTGTAGAACATGGAACCTGCACATTTTCCACAGATAAATGAAACTCTTGGTCCTAGTGGGAAGTAAGTATAGAAAGTACATTCTACTTTTCCCACTATGGTATGTGTACACTGAAACAGGGTGTGTATTTTGCCCTTACCAGGTTGGGGTAAATATATTATTTGGGTGACTTAGAATGACAGGTATCTTATGACATAATAAAGTCTGTCATTAAGAAGTGATGCATTGGGCTGGGGATATAGCTCAGTGGAATAAGTGCTTGCCTGGCAAACACAAGGTCCTGAGTTCGATCCCTAGTACCGCAAAAAAAAAAAAAAAAAAAAGAAGCGATGCATTGATTGGACTTTAAATAATGCTAAAGGATAGGGATATGCTTTATCCATTTCATCTACTTTATTCAACTGTTGATTCAAAACTAGCCCAATGAGGAATATAGGGCTATTTAACACCTAATTTCAGAACTCTCTATCATGACGTATAGAACAAGAAAAACAGATAATGAAAAGAAAAATCAAAGAAAATCCAGTGCTTGTTTACCAGCAGTGAATCTTAACAAAGTCTTTTAGAATCTACTCAGGATTGTCTTCAGTTAGAGTCTTTCACAGACAGAATCCACAAGAGATTGTCTATGACTGTGCCATGTTTCACAGTGAGGACTAGCCACATGTGGTTATTGAGATAGAAGGCAATGTACCCCCACTCCAGGTTCATGCGTTAAAGCCTCTTTGAAGGCAGAGCCTTTGTGGAGGTAATTAAGGTTCCTTAGGTCAGAAAGGTGGGCTCTGATTCAATAGGCCCAGCATGGTTAGAGGATGAGGAGAGAATGTATGTCAGAAAAACATTTGCATGAGGACACAACATGATTGCCATGTGCAACCCATGAAAAAAGCACTGGAGGACAAAAAAAACTGTTGAAAGCTTTTTTTTTCTTGCTGTGCTGGGGGTTGATTCCAGGACCTTGAACATGTAAGGTGAATGCTATAACCCTGAAGTACAACCAAACCCACCTGGTGATATCTTGATCTTATATTTCTACCTTACAGAACTGTAAGAAACAAACATTCTGATAACTCACTTTGTCTGTGGCATTTTGTTATAGCAGCTCTAGCAGACTGAGAGGAACAATAGCCCCTGACCTGAGTTAATTTCAAGTTATCAGCTAGACCTTGGTGTTTCTATCTGGTACAGTAAGCCTGTGGTGTTCTTCAAATGATCAGGATCTTATACAACACAAACACCAGACAGGACTGATCTGTAACACTGGAGAATCAAGGCATCAAAAGGAGCATGTGATTTACATCTGAACCCAGACAAGGCACGGACATTGTCTAAAATCACAATCTACCAGCCGTATTTCCCCACTGGCTACTATAAGTGATTTCTTCTTCTTTAGCAATTATACCTTTGATCCACCCTAATCTTTGCTCCCTATGAAAAGTTTATGGTGATACACAGCCCTTGAGTTCTGCTCTGTCAGAACATTCAGTACTGTGTAAACATCTATCTCCTTGAAATCACCCAGTGAAAGTTCGAATTCTAGAACAGGTCCTTTCTAACACTTTCTTAATAAAGCATTTTGTGATTTCCCATGATCTGTGTGCTTTCCTGCTGCAACAAATTACAAACACAATTTCTTCAACTATAGGAGTGTACCTAGTGGGTTTTGGCCAGAAGTAGCTCAATTTGAAGTGAAACGTGTCGAAGCTAAGAACTACAAATTATTATAATTATTTAAAAAATTGGGATGAGGGGATAAATAAAATATAGTATGAAAGGTTAATTTACCTGTCTTTTTTCTTTTAAAAATGTAGTTACACATGTAACATAACTTGAATTTTATTTCTATTGAGCAGCATTGGCTTATCAAATCTCAAGAAAAACCAATCACTAATAATTCTGCCCTTGCAGAATTTACATTTTTTTGAAGGGAGCTTATTAGTCACATTAGGAAACATCGTAAGTCTTAGAAAAAACAACCCAAAACCTATGTTTCTTAACAAAGCAAAAATTTATGTCCAACACACAAACTCTCCTAGGTTTGGGCCTTGCCAGATAGAGGTCCTTCAGTTGGCAATGCAGAAATGTAAAGGTCTTTGCTTCTGCAAATCTCAAGCTGTAGGTGAGGAGAGGGCCTTCCAGAAACACCTTAAACACAGCTTATCACGTGGCTGTGCTTAACAATGGGGTGCACATCAGTATAATCTTGCCTTAGAGCCTCATGGTAAGAACTGGAGACCTGAAAACAAGTAGCAGCGGTAATATTCCCATGAAGACAGAAGCACACAACAATGTCTCTAGGTTAGCACAGATGTGTTACACATCCAATATATTGGTAAGGCGTTTCTTTGGGAGACTTAGACTCAGAGAGCGTCACCCCTGAGGCTGAAGATAAAAAAGAAGAGCCTTACATTTTCTAGTTATATATACTTTTGTAGCACTGGGGATCAAATGCAGGGGCGCTTTACCCCTGAGCTACACCCCCCAGCCCTCTTAATATTTTACTTTGAAACAGAGTCTCACCAAGCTGTTCATGTTGGCCTAGAACTTGCAATCTTTCTACCACAACCTCAAAGGATTACAAGCACGTGCCACTAAGCTTGACTTCTAGTTAATATTTCTATGATAATATTTTGACGTTTCCAGTGTTTTAAAGGTGATGCATGGTTTCCAAGTTCCTTACATCTTTTTCTCCTACTGAGATGAACTTTAAAACAAAGTTCAAACTTTGTTTGAGAACAGTATGTTAATTGGATTAAATACAAAAAAAGAGGCTTTTAAGGATCATTGATAGCTTTAAGTTGATCAGGCTACACACATACACACACATTGATTTTTCTCTCTAATACACACATGCATTGCTTTCTTCAACAGTTTCATAACATTAAAAACAGTGTGATCCTGGAGATTTCATTAGCTAAAGCCCTCCCCTCTGCAGGAAAATTCCTAAAATGCAGGCGAACTTGCCTTTCTCATCTTCAAAGGTCTCCTTCTAGCATCAGAAAAGTTGTTTGTAGTGAGCCCAGGGGAAGGAGGAGGGTCTGACAAGCTTTCCCCTCCCCTTTTGAGGCTGAACTGAGGAGACTGCTAGTCTGACGAATTCTACCGATATAGATCAGTAGGTTAATTTCTGGAGGAGGCAAGCCGAGGGCTGTGTGGGGCAGAAGAAAGAGGCAGCATTCAGCACTTGATCCCCACGCCCCTTCTCTCCCTCCCAGTCTCCAGGGTCTGCCCCTGCCCTCCTGGACTGCCAGTCGCCAGCGGAAAGCCTAGGAGAAAGGCACTGCCCCTTCAGCTCCAGGGCCACGTGCAACCTGCCCGCCAAAACACAAAGAACTGAAATATTAATTTAAAAAAGCCAATCTGCTCAATCCTCCGCCCGCAGGCAGGCTCTAACGGAAAACCGCATATGCTTTTCCTTTCTCCACGATAAATCTTCATGTGGGCATTAAAATACCTAAAAGGATTAGTCATTAAATGCTTGTACATTTGGCTTAATGCACAAGAAACTATATGTCACAGGGTTACATCAGAACTGCAGTTTAATCTAATTTGCGTAAACGCTGTATTTTCTCGGCTGATTGTTACAGAGGATAATATTAATATCCCAAGTGTCCAGAGGGAGGGAGGTTAACACACCCGCATGGAAAAAGCTGGATGCTGACTGATGTGTAAAAGTAGCTAAGCTTCTTTTAAGGTGAAATGGAGAAAGAGAATAAGTGGGAGTGTGACTTTTTCTTCCTCGAGTTGCATCTATGATGATGATGACGATCATGATGATTATTTAATCTTAAGGTAATGAGGATAATGCTTTTTGGAGGGAGGGGAGGTGTACTGTCCTGCATAATACATTCAAAAGCTGCCTACACGACAACAGCGAAACAGTCCGTCCAAGGCTTTCATTGCAGAACAATTCTTATTTTCTTCTGAGAAATTCTTCATAGCAATAGCATCTAGTCCAGCTGTGGGCCACAACCCACCTCCGCCCTTTCCCACTGAGCATTTCTCCTTCACTGAACCGCTGGAGCATATTTTATGAAATGTGCACTTGCACCTGGCCCTGGTGATTTACTCTCTGGTTCACCTACTTGTTTTGTACATGGTTTAGATCTTACTGAGCAGTAAATCCCCAGGCAAAAAGGGATCGAACCCCTAACACTATCTAGAAAAGTGGGTTTATTCATTAAATATGTATTTATTGATTACCTATGCTGTGCAGGTGGTCTGCTGACTGTCCTTGCAGTATATTTTCTAGAAAAATTGCTTGTTTACATATTTTGAGTGTATCCTAAATTCATGAAAGAAGCTGTCATTAATTATTTTTGCCTTATTTGACCAGAACACCAAAAACTAGAAACCATGGATTCACTTAAAAATGCGTTTGTTAAAAATATAGAAATTTGTGTTATTTTAGTACATTTTTAAAAATGAAGTACTTCATTATATAATCAACATGTTTGTTTAATCTGTCTTTTGTTGAAAAGTGGCTTTTAAAGAATTCATGCTAATCAAGACTTTCCCTTTGTTTGTGGTATGACACGCATGGTTAGACTTACTCTAGCAACAAACCAGGTTAACAGTGAACACATCGCTAACACATTGTGCAGGTGGTAAAAAATAATAATAAATTAGCCAGTTGAATCATTCCTCAAAAGAGGAAAAGGTTTTAAAGCAATTTTGAGTAGCAGCATTTACAAATAAGCCAATGTGTATTACTATATATGAGAGAGGGTTGAGTATCTGTTATTGTGATAAAATAAGTGTTGGGAAAGAGCGAGAGGTGCTTCTAATCTTGGTTTAGTTGTTAATTTTCATAACCATGGACAATCTCAGGAATTCTCCTGGCCTCAGGGACTTTATGTTCCACATAATATCTAGGTACTGCTGCTGGGCATCTTCAAGTTTCTTTATGCTCTGACCTTCTAGGATTCAAACATTTCAGCTTCTGAAGTTTTCATTGAGTCTTATCATGCCATTGTTATCTAAATTAAAAGTTTTCTTCTTGAGGTTGTTTTGATTTGTTTCTATGCAAAGAAAAAAATAATATAGACCTCTTAAGCAATAAGCATATTTAGAGCTATATAGCTTTTATTATTTTCCTCTGATGCGTAGTTTTTCTGTTACTTTTATTCTGATCATATCTTTGCACTGTACATTACTGGGTAATAATCACTATTCAAAAAGGAAGTGATTTTTATTGTTGTTTTAATATTCAATCAGGTCATGAGTGGATTTATTATAATAAAATATTTGCTGATTTAATTTAAAGAAACTAGTTGTATGAAATTCAGTTTATTCCATACTGAATGCTACTTTTCTACTTTTTTAAGATAAATACAACACATTAATTCTCAATAATTTAATCAAAATTAGATCAGCACAAGACACTAATAATGGAGCATCTATTATATTTTTATCTAGTACTCTACTAGAGAGTGAAGGAAGGTCTAGCATAATGCATAAAGTGTTAATTTTAGAATTTAGTTAATTTTCCTAATCTTGTTCTATAAATAGTGCTTAAATGTAAGACAAAAGTTGAAAACATGAAGCAGATTATAATAAATGGTAAAATGTGGCAGGAAAGCATGGCGTGGAGCAGACACTGTAACAGGTTAGAGTTTTCTGGGACATGGTGGAAAGGATACCCTCACACAACTTGGTCACAGCATAGGCACAGAGAGGTGACACTAAAAGTCATGTTTACAGCAGCATAGTCACTTGTTCATATTTTTAAAGATTTAATTCTTCTATTGGTAGTTCTCTCTCCCGTGTGTATATTAGAACATACCAAATATTTTGTTCTTCTACAAAGGGCCTTTTCTCCCCCAGGAACTTCTCTCGTTTTCTTTGCTCTAAGGAAGGAAACGATACTCACATTCAAAGCATACACCTGACCTTCCCATGGGACTGCGGAGATAGAAACCGGATAAGAGAGTTACACTAGGGCAGGAGTGTGGGTCGTAACACATCAAACCAAAGCGCGAGGCCAGAATCTAGTTTGGTGGATTCTGTTTGTTTCTGATCATTTTAAGGCCAGTTCTACAGTTTAAAGTCTTCCCTAAATGAGGATAATAGTCTTGACACTGAACAACAAGTTGCTTTTCTCTTCTCTTCCGCTCCTCTCCCCCCGCTTCTCTCTCCTGCCTTTCATCCCTCCCTCCCTCCCTCCTTCCCTCCTTCCTGCCACTACTGATGACTGAACCCAGGGCTTCCACACTGAGCTATCTCCTCAGCCCTTTCTATATTTTTATTTTGAGACAGTGTCTCACTAAGCTGCCCAGTGTAGACTTGACCCGGGAATCCTCCTGCCTAAGCCCCCCAGAGAGCAGGGGTTATGGGTGTACACCACCGTGCTTAGCAAAAGTTGAGCTTCTTTTAAAACAATAGTAAATTATTAGCAGTGTGCAACAGACTCGGGAATGACACTTGATGGGGAATAAACTGAGGTGAGCAACTTCTAACTGAAATAATATCAATGAAAATACGTGAACCACAGGACTAATTATATAAGCGCTTGGCCGAAGGATGCTTGTCTTTGACAGGTGCAGCATTTCTAAGGTACTGGTAACTGCAGGGAGGGGGGGTCAAGGGTTCATGTATCTGCAGCACTCTTCAATGTCATCTGCCATCTACAAAATTACATAGCATTTGCACCTAATTTGTAGTTTAACAATTATTCTGAGGAAGTTGTGACAATGACAAATGCTTTTGCTAATATACTGTGTCTGTTACATTTGAAACATATTTGCAAGTGTTAGAGAACTGAATAAAGGATGATAGTATAATTAAAAGTGTATAGACTGTGTGCGCTATGTAGTACCTTTGCTTAGGTAATGTTTGAGGGGCTGACGATGTAACTAAGTGAGAAAACACTTGCTTAATGTGCACAAAGGTCTGGTTTGATCCTCAGCACCTATGTCCCTGACAAAAAGTTTAAATGTCATCTTGGATTTCAAATATGTCATGTGTTCAGTATACTACACTATATATTGTATGTAGTGATCTAGTCTAATCCTATATTAACATTTCATGTGAAGGTTTCAAACTTGTCTGAAAGTTTTTTTAAACAATCCATCAAGAAGAGTGTGTGTGTGTGTGTGTGTGTGTGTGTGTGTGTGTGTGTGCATGTGCGTGTGTGTGTTCCTCAGCCTTGAACATAAAGTAACCTTAATGATGTTTTTTTTAACTAAAAAAGTAACAGAAATTATACTGAATGACTTTTAAAACTTAAAAGACTTTCACTTTTTGGGATAGGACATTTGCTTTTGGAATTTCCATTTTTCTCCACTAAAGAAATTCTATAGTTTTATAAAAAAATTAAGGTAAAGGAAGCAATGCATGATCCCTAGAGTTTTGTAATATTCTCTAGGCAAAATTTTGAATTTGTTAAAGGTGGTAATTTCTTCTTAATTTTTAATTTTTTCACATTGTATTTTATTTTATATTTTAAAGAGAATAGAAAAAAAGAACAACAGCAAATAAAACCCAAAATGTAAATAGATAATATGAAAGGGAAAGAAATTTTTTCATTTTTATCTTTTTTGATGTCTACCGAATTTATTTCATTTAAGCTTAGGTGAAGGTAAACCAAAAGTATGTCTATAGCTGCAGAGGTTGGTACCTTTTAGTACAGTTGTAGTTAGATTGAATAATATGCCAAGTATAAAGTTCAGAGTTAATCCAAGCAGAGAATTAATTCTACCTTTTAACTGCTCAGTCCAAAAACTGCTAATGGTGGTATCTACCGTGATATCCCCGTTCTAACCTGCTTTTCTTTTGAAATCAACAGCCTACCAGTTCCCATGAAGGAGTTACTAGTAATTATTGATGTAGCACGTGCAATGCACAGAACACCATGCTAACTATGTAGGCATCAAGGGAGTGTCTGCTCTGCTTTCTTCAAAATGCCTCTGGTCTTAAATGGGTGATCCAGCTCCATCAAATTTGCGTTTTAGCCCATGGAAAGGATGAAGAGTAAGAGATAGCCGTATTTACCCTTTTAAAAAATACTATCAGGAAACTCCCAACAGAGATTCTGCTAATTCCTATTGGCCAAAACATGGTCAGTGGATACATCTAATTTCAAGGAGGTTTGGGAATATACACTTAGTTTTGGGAACCATGGGACTTGCTAAACTTTTATAACTGTATGTCTTGGTTACTTTTCTTTCCTTGCTGAGACAAAATACCCAATGACCAAAATGAAGGGAGGAAATGTTTATTTAGCTTTAAGTTTGTGGAGGTTTCAGTCCATACTTGGCTGGTTCTGAGGCAGAGTGGCACATGGCAGAGGGCAAATGTTCATAGCAGCAGAACACAGCAAAACCCACAAGAGCAAAAGGGAGGAACGGCAGTAAGCAGCCTCTTTCCTTCCCTTACATTGTGAACAGGCTCCCCCCACCCAGGGGGCAGGTAGCACTCACACAATCTCCATGTCCTCCTCTTCCACTGGCTCAGAATATATACAAAGTAAGCACCCTGGCTTCCTGCTGAGTCACTCAGCAAAACCTCCAGACTCTCCAAATTGACACAATGTATAAACCATAACACTGTAAAGTAGGGACTGTATGTTAGTGGTATACCTAGGTATCACGGGACACTTGGCCGTAGAATAAGTATTTGACTTTATTCATGGTTTCCAAAATGCCAGAACACAAATTACAGTAAAAGATACTTGTAGACTATTCCAAAAGTAAAGGACAATTTGTTGGATACTCCAAAACTAAGATGATGGACCACAGGGTCTTTTGAATTTTAGTGAAACTTTCCCAGAGGAGAGGTTCTTTACAGTATATATTTAAAGTATATAAGGAGTGAATGAATTAGAAAAGGGTGAATTATCCTCTAGGGTAAGGAAAACACATTGGTGACATCTTAGAAAAATTAAATGTACATATTAAATGAAATATTTTTTAACTGGGCTCCTGTGGGTATTTCTGCACAATAGTATGTGACATTGGCTATGTGATTAAAAAGGCTGGAGCTAGACAGAAAGTATGTCAAGGAAAATTGTTTAGAGTTCATCTAAATAGAGAACTGATGCTCAGAATCCTTATTCAAAATAATACAATATTAGTAGATCAGTTTGTCTTATGTTTCAATTTTTGGAGTACCGTCTTCCAAAATTAGAGTCTAGCTCTAGGTCAAAATACTCTGTATGATATTTTAGGTGTCACCAGAGGCATTCAAAGGCTTCGGCCGATGCACCTTACGGGGAGAACCTGCCTTCTGCACTCCAGACTTCATGCAGAGCTGGTGCATCGCACTTTTTTGAGTGCGGTTGCAATCAAGTCTCAATTTTCCTCAACACTGAGATAATTGCTCTTGTGCTCCACGCATGAAAACTGATCTCCTCACTATGTTCTGTGGAGCTAAGTGCTTGGGAGCTGAGGTCTACTTTGTTTTTATTTATGTTATTACAGTAAGTTGATTGTCACTTTAAGTTTGTCTTATAATAAATTGACTAAACACTCAGCATCTTGGCACCTATAGAAAACTTTTCCATTTTTATTCACTGTTTTTTTAAAAAATTTAACTTTAAAATTCTTTTCAAGTTGACATCCTTTTTTGTTTTATGGAAAAAAGGTAAAACAAAATTTCATAACCAAATCATAGAATAACAACAGTAAATACACTACATGCTGTTGTTTTTAAAGTAGTTGCTGTGGATACAAGGTATGGGCATAAAAATCTCTCCAATAGATATTAGCACAAACTTTCCTTTTATTTTTATTTATTTATTTATTTATTTATTTTTATTAAAAAAAATAAAAGTACAAAAACATATGA
>PVLD010022476.1:14160-29324 GCA_004027595.1 Dinomys branickii
ACAAGGTGACATGGTCTCAACAGTGGTTATTGCTTTATCCATTGATATCTTCGAAGTGTAAATATATGAACCCATATACAGACATGCAAATTTAGTCAGACAATTAATCTTCTCAACAACAGAAAAAATACAAAAACCAAAAATCCAAAGACAAAAAACAAAACAGGCAAACAACAACAACAACAACAACAACAACAAACCACCAATAGTTGCTGCTTTGCATATTGATATCTTCGTAGTGTGTGTTCAGGATAACACATACAGACATACAATATTGATCAAATAACCCATCATCGATTATTCCTTAGCATTAAGTGATATAATACAATAGTCATTTTAAATAAAGAGACACTAGCTGTATAATTGACCTGCATTTTTTCCCTTTCCCTACTATTCTTCCCCCTTTTGCCCATCCTAGTTCCTTTTGCCTTTTGAACAATTTCTTCCCATTTTATAATATCTACTGTACATTTTAGAACTTGTTTACTCTTTCAGTTTCTCACACCAGGGAGACAATACAGTGTTTACATATGTAAGTCTGATGTATTTCACCTACAAGCATGGTCTCAAATTGCATTTATTTACCTATAAAAGTCTCAAATTTATCCTAGTTTATGGCTGAGTAGTACTCTATTATATAAAAATACATTTTTTATTTATTCCTCGGTTGAGGGCATTTGGATTATTTCAAAGATTTAGCTATTATGAATTGTACTGCTATAAATATGGGTGCACATATAGTGCTGTGGTATGATGTTTTTAATTCTTCTGGGAAAAATACCCAGAAGGGGAATGGCTGGATTGAACAGGACCGCTAAACCTAGTGTTTTGAGGAAACTCCTCACTGACTTCCACAGTGCTCGCAGCAGTCTACACTCCCACCAGCAATGGAGAAGTGTTCCTTTGTTCTCACAGACCCTCCAGCATTTGTTATTGGTTGATTTCTTGATGACAGCATTCTTTCTGCAGTGAGATGGAACATCAATGCTGTTTCAATTTGCATCTCTGCAGTGACAAATGATGTTGGACATTGTTTCATATATTTATTTGTCATTTGTAGTTTTTCATCTGAGAAGGGTATAGTTATCTCAGATGTCCATTTTTGGATTGGGTCTTTGAAACTGGGGAGGTTCCTGATTTTTTTTCAGTTCTTTATATGCTTTTAACAGAAGTCCTTTTCCTGAGGTAAAACTGGCTCAAAATTTTTCCCACTCTGTGGGTTGTCGTTCATTTTGTTGGAGAATTCTTTTGCTGTACACATGCTTTTTTAATAAAAAGAAATTCCAGTTGTTGATTCTTTGAAGTCAGGGTTTTAATCATGAACTCTCTACCTAGCTACATCTAGGTCTTTAAGATTTCTATCTACTTTCTCTTCCAGTAGATTTAGTGCTACTGTTTTAATATTTAGCTCTTTGATCCATTTTTACTTTAGGTTAGTGCATGATGATATACATGGGTCTAATTTTAGTCTTCAGCCTGTAGAAAGCCAGTTTCTCCAGCACCAATTATTAAAGAGGCTCTCTTTCTTCCAGTGAACATGTTTGGCCCCTTTGTGGAAGATAAGGTGGCTGAGTGTGTTTGTACTTGTGTCTGCATTTTCTAATCTGTTGCATTTATCCTCAGGTATACTTTTTGACCAGTATAATGCTGATTTGATCATAGTAGCTTTGTAGTACAATTTGAAGTCAGAGAATGTGAAGCTTCCTAACTTGCCTTTGTTGCCCAGGATTGCTTTTGCTATTCTAGGCCTCTTCTGGTTCCAGATGAATTTTAGGAATATTTTCTCTAGTTCTGTGAGGTATCTTAGTAATATTTTGATCAGAGTTACATTAAACCTTTGTAACAGTCTTGGGAATATGGCCATTTTCACAATTTTAGTTCTTCCTATCCATGAGCAAGGGACATCTTTCCATTTTCTGAAATCCTCTTTGATCTCCCTTTTCAGAGTAGTGTATTTTTAATATATAGATCTTTTACTTCCCTTGTTAGATTGATTCCTCAATATTTCATTTTTTTGGACGCCATTATGAAGGGGAGTTTCCCTAATTTCTCTCTCAGTGTCCTTGTTGTTTGTGTATAGGAATGCTATTGATTTATGAATGTTGACTTTGCATCCAGCTACAGTACCGAATTTGCTTATTAATTCTGGAAGTCTTTTGATGGAGGTTTTTGGATCTTCTATGTAGAGTATCCTGTCATCTGTGACTAATGATAATTTAATTTCTTGCTTTCCTATCCTTATGCCTTTTATTTCTCTCTCTTTTCTAGTTGCTGTGACTAATATTTCCAGAACTATATTGAATAGGAATGGTGATAGTGGGTGTCCTTGTCTTGTTCCTGATTTTGAAGTGAAAGATTTCAGTTTTTCTCCATTTAGCATGATGTTGGCTGTTGGTCTATCATAGATACCTCTCATCAGGTTGAGGTATAATCCATCTATTCTGATTTTCTATAGGGTTTTTATCATGAATGAGTGTTGGACTTTATCAAAAGAATTTTCTGCATCTATTGAGATGATCGTGCCATTTTTGTCCTTGGCTCTGTGGATATGCTGTATTATATTTATTGTTTTGCATATGTTGAACCATCCCTGAATTTCTAGGATGAATCCAACTTGATCATGGTGTACAATATGCTTGATGATTTGCTACATTCTGTTAGCTAGTATTTTATTGAGAATTTTGCATCTATATTCATTAAGAAGCTTGGCCTGTAGTTCTCTTTTTCTGTTGGATCTTTCTCTGGTTTTGGTGTTGGGGTAATACTTGTCTCCAGGAAGGAGTTAGGGAGAATTGCTTCCATTTCAATCCATTAAAATGTTTGATGAGTATTCACCTTGAGTCTTCTCTAAATTCTTGTGAATTTAGAGAATTTGTGAATGAATTTATGAGAATGAATTTGTGAATAAATTTAGAGAATTTGTGAGAATTTGTGAATGAGTCCATCAAGACCTGGGTTTTTCTTTGTTAGCAAGCTTTTAATTACATTTTCAATTTCATTAACTGATATTGAGTTATTCAGAATTTTTATATCTTCTTGATTCAGCTTTGGTAACTCATGCCTTTCTAGGAATCTGTCCATTTCTTTATGAAGATAATTCTAACTAGGAGATTTATGCTACATTTACATCAAAGACTGCCACAAAAAAATTGGTTATTTGTACTCTGATATCTTTCCTGCAAAACCCTGTGTCTGCCATTCACTGAATGATTTACTTAGTCATAGTTCCTTGTTGCATGCAACCCAAACCAATCTTTTGTTATGCAGAAAGAGAAGTTAATTCAAAGGATTCTGAGTAGCTTATTGAATTGCCAGAAGAGTGAATTCTTATCAAGCCTGGGGAGCTGGACTTGGAGAACAAGAAGTCTAAAAGGTAGAAGAAGTATGGGCCTGAGATATAATTATGCCATCGAAACATAATGGTGAGAAAAAGATTAACTTCACTTGTTGATCACTGAATACTGTCCCGATCCAACTCTCTTCACCATGAATCTGCCAACAACACTTCTTTTTGTTTCGCTAGAATGAAATCTGGATTAGTTATGTCTGATTTGCCACACCCAGTTCTTACCTATAAAGGAGGTCAAAAAAGCTGATATCTGGCTTGCTAGATATTTTTCTTCTACACAAGGAAAGACAGATTCTTTTTCTTCCCAACACGTGCAGAGTGAAGGAATTCTTAAAACCCAGTAGTGGGACTAAAATATGAGAATCTCAGTTGAGTGTCTCTTTTGTATGTACATCATAGGTGTATTCATATTTATAATGTATTCAGGTGATTTTTAAGAATTGTTTCTAAGGGCAAAGTCAGTGGAAGTCACTGACTGAGAGTGCTCTGGCTCTAAGTGTAACATTGATCTCTCAATGTTAAGATAACTTCTTGAACGGAATGGTGATGTTGGTGTAGGCTAAATGTGCGGAATCACTTAATATTTAAATGAGTGCCTGTATATAGTAGAGAAATAGAAATCATGTATGCATAGACTTCCTTAGAAAGGCCATACATGTTTAATAAAACTTTTAAATTTCATTTTAGTTTTCTATATCGGAGATTAAACCAACTCTATACACTCAGTTTGATGTTGTACACATATATTTTATATTAATTTTATAAAAACATAAAAGAAAATTTCATAATAAAATCAGAGAATTACAATAGTTAATACACTGTGCATCATTAGTAATTACTCAGAGCATAAGCTATGAAGCAAAAAAAAATTCTTCCTGTTTAAATATACATTTCATTAGGTATGTCTCTTAAGTGTGCCTACCACCTGTCACCTTACCTATTATAAATCAATATACAAGCAAAATTTCATTAATTTTCTAACTCAGAATAATTTATGAAGATGTGGTTTTTCTTATAGGATCCTACAAATTTGGGAGCAAACCAGGACTTGAGCTTGACACTTATTTTCTTTCTAGTCTGCTTGAGCAGTAAGGCCTAATATTTTTCTCTATCAGGAGAGGGTAAAAATTGTTTGTTATATTCTCTAGCTTCTTAAAAACTTGTATATGACCACAAAGTAAGAAAAAAATGTGTGGGGTAGATAATGCTTAAATATTTAAATTTCATTTTAGGATGACACCAAAGCATAAGAGCCTAGATACAGACATTATATGTCAGAATTTTTCATATTTAATTTTTTATGTGGAGTAACAAGGATCTCTTCTTTTAAATAGTGATTCAGAAGTGATTTGCTGGTTGAAGAGACAATATGTTTCCAACATATGTTATTCAAGATTGGAACAGTTTTCAGAGTCCAGTCAAATTATTTCTGAGAAAGTCCTGTGGAAGGAAAGTGAATTAGAAAGGGTTTGATTAAAAAGATCATTTGTATCCAATGTGCAGCACAGCACCTGTTGAATGACATTTAAAAGAGGATTAAAGCTGATTTCTTAAGAACTGTAAAATAGTCAGATTTGTTTTTATTAGTACGTGTTTGCAGTACGTAATATTTGCACTCCTTGTGGAGGTCAGTGCATGAACCTAACATCTTTTATTTAACCCTTTGCCCTCCCTCCCTTTCCCTCCCCCGACTCAATCTCTTGATCTTCCTCACATTTGAGAAAGGTCTATGCCCTTCTTCTCTTCTAACTCTTATTGTGCTCTTTATTTATATTTTTGGTTTCTCACATGAGGGAAATCATGATATTTAAGCTTGCGTTTCTGATTTATTTCACTTATCATGGTCTGAAGGCGCATCCACTTTTATGCAAATCGCTCCAATTTACCATGCCTTATGGCAAAGTAGTACTCCACTGTGTGTCAGTTGCAGAATTTCTTCATCCATTCATCTACTTATGAATGTATGAGTTGCCTCCCAGACTTAGCTATTATGAATTGTGCAGCTATAAACATGGGTATGCATGTATTCCTGTAATACGATGTCTTAAACTCTTTGGGGAATGTACCTAGAAGAGGAATAGCTGGGTTGAATGGAATTTTCAGTTTCAGTTTTTTGAGGAAGATTTCTACACTAAAGTAGAACTGAAACTCACAATTCATTTACAGGGTTACTGACATCATTGCCTAGGGGCTTCACAATGCATTTACTTCTGGACATGTAAACACTGTTATCTTTCTATCTCCTTCAGGATTTTGCTTGTTTCCAATATTTTTCAATTAGAGGGGACCTAAGGATGTGTTATTGATATACAACCTGCTATTTCCACCCTCACCCCATCAAGAACTCCAAGTTGTAAGTCTACCCTTGTCCTTACCTTCGACCCAGGAAGCCCAGTGGAGTCTGCCTGAAATCAGAGAAATTTTGACTTTGGTGAATGAAAAAATATGTATTTCTGTAATCCACCATGATTATGAGGTTTATAATCAAGGTCACTTCATAATCTTGGTGTTTTAGCATCGACAGATACTTATAATTTTAGTGGCTTGCATGAACAAGTGCTTATTTCATACAACATTATTGGAAAAGCTTGATCATAGAGATGAGTAAAGTCATCTAGAAAAGAAAAAAGAATTTCCAGGGTCTGATTGAATCATTAAGAAGATGCTGATCAGATCACTTACCTTACATGAAAATAAGTTATTTATTTTACATTGTTTTGGATGATTGTTGAAAGCAATTGAGCCATACCTATACATCAGGCACTATGCTGAATGCATTATACGGTGCATTTTATTTAATGTTTCCAATTATGCTGAGAGGTAGGCTCAGCTGTCTCTGTTCTAGAGGTTAGGAAATAAAAGCTCAGAAATGCTAAGTAACTTGACCAGGCACTTTGCTGCTAAGTCATGGATCCATGATTCAAACACAGGCAAGGATTCAAGAATCCATGATAGTCACAATACTGACAATGAAGAAACGCCTCTCTGGTCCACCACACATGATGCTAAGACCCTTATAGGAATTTGAGCAATATTTTTGAAGAAAACATCATTGTCTTTATTTATGTGTACCTAGACAAAAATTCATAACCAAATTTCCATTATCAAGCTATAAGCTTATCATACTGATTCCTTTTAAATCTATTTTTCTATCCTCATTTATGTCATTATTCGTATAATCTGAGTCATTAATTTATTACTCAAAAAGGTGATCTATTTATCCTAAAATATCTCATTCAAATATCCTAGTGGTAAAATTTTAGGTACAGGTTTGAAATGTTATGATTTGCTTGAAAAGTGCAATTGATCTTTTTAATTAGGTTCATAGCAAAGTATAAACCTTGATACCTTCTGAAATTATATTCTCCTTAGATATCTTACTCATCATCTGTTGAATTTCCTCCACATTCTTATTTTCACTGTACCATCCTCACTTGTGCTTCAAGCTGTCTTTGGGAAGATCTTCAGAATTCTGATCCTGCAGGCCTTTATTCTTAATATCTTTGGGGATGTGAAATCCCCAAGGGATAGCTGGCCTTCTGAAACAGCAGCGCTTAAAATACCTGTTCGCCATTGGCACTTTATTCTTCATAAAATAAGTTTCCTGTGAAATTGGAATGAGTTAGTTATGGAGTTCCTTGTCAGACAAGGACTCCCAAATTGCATCTAGGATTTGCTAGCTTGACAGTCGCTACTGCTGAAGGTGCGTCTTCACGCATATATTATAGTTCTTTGCGAAGCACTGAAGACAAATATAACTTAGAAAGAAATTTGCACGCAAGTCTTGGCCAGTGAACATATTTGGTGGTGGTGATGGTGGCGTTGGCACTAACTTGCAGAATAAAAGTGTAAATAAAGTATGTCGTGTTTCTGCCTGGCTATGAATTTTCAGCCATGACCAAAACGAGAGAAGACACTTGAATTTATGACAGGCAAATTCACATTCGCCAGTTAAAGATAATTACATAGAGGCTGAAACAGGACAAAATCTAACATAAATGTGGTTGGAGCTAGGATTTTGGTTCTGTACACGATCAGGTAACTGATTTATCTAACTTCAGCAGGAATATTAAAGATAGTCTGCATGGTGATAAAGTAGATCTCTCAAAGTTTACACACAGAAAATAGCAACATATATGAACAGGCCCACACACAGACCCGTATTTCTCCTTAGACTGTGTTTCCTGTCCTGTGTTCTATAGATGCTCTTCATCTACTTCTGTAGATGTTTATTCTCTTGGGCCAGGTTTTTGCAAGTTTGTGAAGGAAGACACAAGGCTTGAGAGCATTGTGCATGTAATAATATTATTGCTCCCAATAGATTTGTTCTCTCCTCCTTTCTTGACTAAGAACAAATACCAACAGAACACAGTATTAAGCAAGAACAATTAACTTTCCTCCCTTTCAAGGGCAAATAAAATTTTTACATTTAATGTTGTGTAAATATATGTTAATAGTGGCCTCATTATATTGCTGAGGCTGGTCAAGTGATCCTGCCATCTCAGCTTACTGAGTCACAGGCCTACAGGTGCATGCCACTGTTCCTAGTTTAGTATTTTATATTTGTAGGAAAGGCTTATACCCTTATATTAATATACAGTGTTATGTTGGCCATTTTCTGGGAGTTTGTGATAAGACAGAGGCTGGAGAAACAGTTCAATTCTTTTGCCACTTCCACCAATAAGAAAGGCAAAAGATTCATACAATCTGGAGAGAAACCAGGGTACTCTTCCATCAGTACAAATTCTCAGATGTGGAATGAAAAGGGAAAGAGGAGATTAATTTCTTGTGTCCGGAAGGCCATACTTTGGAGTTTGGACAAGTGATTTTCAACATAACTCCTAGTGTTATTGTAACTCTAAATGAGGATTGGCTTTGATGGGGCAGAAGTTCTATAGATAGAATGTTGGCTCTTATGCAAGGTTATGTGAAAGCACATTTGTGCAGATTTCTTTTACCAGGAGCAGGCGAGGCTTTGGCTCCGTTCCCATCACTGAGGTTTACAGCTAACTAGAGAGCAAGACTCTGTAGGAAGTAGAGGGATGTGCTTCTCCCCTTCCTATCTGTCTAGGGAGACTCTCAAAGAGTAGAAAGTCAAACCACTGGATAGCTGCTCTGAGGTTTCTAGCTGTTGCTAATTTCTGCCTGTGACCATCGACCTTTTATCCTTCTTATCTAGCTGTATTACCCCTGGATAATACTCTGAGAAGAAGGAGGGAGGGTGCTTTGATGGGTAAGTGAAAAATGATCTAGGAAACAATAGTTCTGCTGTATCTTTAAAAGAAACTTAATATATTGTCCAGAGAAAGGGCAAATCATGAAAACAAACAGAAAGATCATGTAACTTTTTGCTTCCCCACAATTTCAATCAGAAACCCTGTTTTGAGCAACTTAACTGTACTTGAAGAGCTCATTTGAAACCAAGAGAGTTTGGCCCTCTGGATTAGGAACTAATTTCATAGCCCTTTTTTAAAAAAAACCCTCTTTCTTTGTTTTCCCAATTCTCTCCAGATTTTGCTAAGTTTCAGTTCTCCACTGTCATTCTAGCAGCTTATATTCAGAAGCTTCCCTCCAGGCTAAAAATCATCAGAAGGCACCTAAACATCTTTTTCCCTGAAAAATAATGATTGTGTTTCCTTTCATTTAGAGTTTACTTACATTATATGATAAGACACTACTAACCACGTTACTGATATCTCTCACTCCTTAACATTCAGGATGCAGTTTAAGAATTAAATCCAACTATGGTTTAGTTCATGGTTTTACTTTTGCACTTCCCACTTTTAAAATGTTAGGCATGTGAAGTAGTAATTGCATATGGCAATTAAGGGAAGCCATGTCTAGCAAATTTTAATTGAGAAATAGTAAAATAAATGTACATGTTTTCAGTGTTATTTCAGTTAGTGATCAAATCCTTATATGGAGAGAGTTATATAAGTGGGGACGTATTTTAAGTTGCTTAGAAAAGTACTGATTATGATGTGAGAAATAGTTTAGATAAAAAATAATAAAAATCTTTATATACCAGAAGAAGAGAGCTTTTATCTTCTATCTCCACACTGCGTAGGTACTAGATAAGTTTCACACATTTTAGTTGTTGAAGACCAAACTCTGATGAAATTAAAATTGCTTCTTGCTTTCCTAGGTCTTCTTAGAGAAAAGAGTAAATCCCAGTTTACCATTATAATAAAAAGAAATGTCACTGATTTTATACATTCGTGATCTGCTAATATTTCTCTTTCTAGAGAAATTTTCAAATTGTTTTAAGTACATTAACAATACCCAATTGTTTCCAAAAGAATTATATGCGAATTACAAATAACTTGGCTATTAATCAAAAATTCTTTGGAGGATTCCCTTGGACAATACTTCACAAATCTAGAAGAACTGAAATTAATTTCATTTTTTTTTTCCAGAACTGGTGACCGAATTCAGGGCCTCATGCATACCACACAAGTGCTTTGCCACAGAGTGGCATCCCCACCTGATTTTATTTTATTTTGTTACAAGTTCTCCCTAAATTGCTCAGGCTGGGCTCAAATTTATGATCTGCTTGTCTTAGCCTCCTGAGTACTTAGAATTATAGACAAGCACCACCACACCGACCATCATCTCCAAAAAAAAAAATCTAATCTTTGTTATCATTAGTTATTTTTTCAACAGTTCATTCATTTAAAAAATTAACTAAATGTTACTATGTTCCAGAAAATAGGTTAGAGACTACAGAAGGTCAAAGGAAAAGGGCTGAAATGTCATACTATCAGAAGAACAAGGAAGATGTCATTTAGTAGATATTTGAGTAAATACTTGAAGGAAGAGAGAGCAAACCACCTAGGAGAGCAGCAGCAAGGGGGCACTGTGGGTTGAAGGACAATGATAAGGGGAATGTAGTGGGACAGAAGAGGCACAAAGAGCTTGGTACATTCGGTGAGGCTGTGCATGTGTGCGTGCTTTTTATTTGGGTGAAATGAGAGCTCATTTTACATAATAAGATCATTCTGGCTTTCCAGTGGGTAATTTTCTTGAGGTAAGCAAGTGTAAAAGAACTTGGGAGATTATCACAATGATTATGGGAGAAATAATGTTGAATTGGGCCAGAATAGCAAGGGTGAAGGTGGTAAGAATTGGTTGGATTGCGGATGTGCTTTATAGATTTTGCTAACCTTTGATTACAAGTTGGGGTGTGAAAGAGAGAGACGAAGAATTACTCCAAAGCTTTGGCTTGAATCTTTGGAATTGAGAAGGTATAATTATTCATGATGAAAAGCCTTAAAATAATAGCCTAAGGAAGAAATAGAACTTCAATTTTAGGAGATGTTGAGTTTGAGAAGTCCATAAGCCTAAGGAGACAACTGAATATTTAAGTTTGATTATTAGGTGGTATAAAGGTGTAAATTTAATATAAGCGTGGGAATTATTATCACATTGATGTTTTAAAACCCAAAGACCCAGCTCTGATAGCAGAAAGAGGCAGAAGAAACGGCCAAAGCCTATAGTCTGGGCGCTCCCACCCTTTAGAAGCTGGGCAGATGCGAAAAGGCTCAGAGAGTGGATGAGAAGCACTACAATAGGCTAGGGGATGTCTGGCAGAGTGTAGTCTCTTAGAAGAAAGGTGAAGAAAGCATCTTATGAGAGAAGGAATGGTCAACCCAGTCACATACTTCTAACAGGTCAGGTAGCACGAAGGCTGGGAGCTGGGGGCTATAATTTAGCAAGGGGAAGTCAAACATGACTGGCAAGAGTGGGTTGGGTAGAAAAATGGGTGCCGCAGTGGCGCGGATTTAAGAAGCGAACTAAACATCAGTTAGAGGCAGACGCAGAGGCAAGAGAGCATTTTCTTTTAAGATGCGAGAAATGATCACAGGTGTGTACACTGGTGGAAACGATTCAGTGCAGGGGAAGAACATGGTGATTCCATAGTAAGTGAGGAGAAGCCTGAAGTAGTAATTGTTCTTGTGCTGGTGTGGAAGGGTGGGATCTGTTGTAGGAGTAGACAGGTTGATTTGCTCAGTAGTACAGGCAGTTCACCCCTAATGGCAGGAGGCAGACATGCTCTATCCAGACAGGAGTGCAGGTGAGGGCCTGTGAGGAAAGTGGGAAGGAGAAAGATGGAAACGGTCGGAAGCAGGCACCTGAGAGCATGCACTGAGCAAACTAGGGGAGTGGCGTGCAATTAGCAGGCAGCACCGTGGGTCAGTCAGCACGCTTCTGCTCTCGTACCCTTCTCCAGCCTAGGTAAGATTTTCAGGTTAATTATTAAATTATTAAAATGAACGTGTGTTTTCATGCTAAATGCCATGCACTGTGGAAATAGAAAAGGCAACTTAGACACAGTAATCATTTACCCTGAAAAAGCTCATAGCATACTGGTATGAGGGGCTCTGTAAGCAGATGAAGACGTTCTGATAATTTCTGTGGTGGGTGGGGTGCACTTTGTTCATGACTCTCTTGTCCTCAGTGGGACTCAGTCTTTTGTATGCCAATTGGCTATTGTGGAGTCAACTTAAAAATTAAATAGGATCATGGAATGATTCATTCATTTTGATGCTGGGGACATCAGTTTGAAGTATATCTCTGGTATTTGTAAATGACCTTGAAGTATTTGCTTTAGGATTTGTGAGAATTATGGAAGGTCAAAGCTCGAAGGGGACACATGGTTCAGACCCTTAACTTTATCATTGAAGGCACTGGGTCTGTGAGAGAGGCAGTGGTTTAAGAGATGTGCCTAGGTACTTTTGATCCAGGTTTTCTGGCTTCACCTTCCACCACCTCCAGAAGGCTATCAACTAATTCCTACTTGGTAATCTTACTGGACCCGACCCTGGGATATTCTATTTTGTAATCCTTCTTACCCTTCCTTAGTGTAAGAATAGAAATTGCTCTGTTTTATTTTCAAGATTAAGCCTGATATATAGGCTTAATATATACATATATTATATACACATATACATTGTGTGTGTGTGTGTGTGTGTGTGTATATATATATATATACTTATAAAACATACAAAACATGAGATTGAGAAAAAGAGAAAAGAATAAAAAGTAGGCAATCTTCTAGCCCAGAATCCCTAGGAGAAATTTAAATCTTCCCAAAGATCTGCCTTTTATCACTATAGCACAGTAATCAGCAAAGATTTGCTATTATCATCTAACATTATATAGAGTATAGTAGAATACAGAATGGGGAAATTTCTCAGCTTTGTAACGATTACATTTCTGGGATAAGGCAGAGAGTCTGCTTCTACACCCATTTGTCTTTCCTTTTATAGTTTTCTCCTATTTGGTTCAGGCATAGAGAACTAATTTAGTGAAAAGAAACACCATCGATAATGTACCTAGTCAGTAGCTTTTTCCTTAAAATATCTGAAAGGATTTAATACTGATTAGGTTTGGTTAAATAATACAGATAGAATAGAGGAAAGACTCTTTTTTCTAAAGCACATTGCAAAAATACACAGTCCAACTAGTCTTGTTAGCAAGTTAATTTGTAAATCAACATTTGAGGGCCTAGTATATGCCCTGAATTTTTTCAGAAGCTAAGTGAGTGCCTAGTATATGCCCTGAATTTTTTTAGAAGCTAAGTTCTATGCATAACATATAATACCCAAAACAAATAAAATATGTGGTATATCAATAAAGAATAGCTCTTAAACAAAATTTTCTCTCTGTATACTTTCATAGGAATCTTAGATTTCTATTTCTTGAGTAACATATTACTCAGAAATGAAATTAAAGTAACAGAAGTTTGAAATATAAATGACTCTTATACACATTCAAATTTATATAAATTGAAACAGAACCCAGTGGCAGCAGCAGTGTAGACAATTTAGTTTTGGGTTGGAGGGTGTTGTAGCTTGTGTCTTGATGTCCCTCCACAGCCTCATGCCGTCATAAGTAGGGCTTTTTCGGAGGTGGCTGGATCTAGAGTGTGATGCTGGGATTGATTCATGGTGCGGTGTGAGGCTCGAGGGCCCTAGGATTGAGGGTACCAGTGTCGTCCTCCCTAAGTAGCCTGGGTAAGATGTAAGAGATAGAAAGAGCTGTGGTCTCTCCCTTGCTTGCTTTGCTACTTTCTGCCTGCCATGGACTGTTTCTTCTCTGTAGTGTTTGTCTGCTGTGCCACCCTGCCTTGGAGCTAGCCTACTATAGGCTAAAACCCCTGCAAACTGTGAGCTAAATAAACCTTTCCTCCTTTAACTTGAGGTGTCGAGTGTTTCGTTCCAGCAATGACAAAAGCAACTAAGACAGTGGGCTACCGGGATTTAGAGCGGACAAGGTCAGAATGGAGAACTCAAATCCCCTCTTAATGATCATAAATAACTAGATGAGGTGTTTATTGCTATTATTTATTTTTGGCTTGAGTTTTCCTGTTCACAGGAAAAAAAACAATAAAATTGGAAAACCATATCTATCTAGTGGTATTCTTCTTGCTTTTTCTTAGTGGTGAACAATCTTTGCTATTTCTCCATTCCTTTAATTGGTCCTTGGAGAATCCTCTCAAACCTTTGCAATGACATTCAGTGAACATTTCTGAGTGGTGCCAAGCCAGAATCTCTGTGATAGCTCACAAATTACAGATTGAACTGAAGCCATAGCACTTTTGCGATGTTTAATGCATGAGTTTTCTTATTTGGTATGGCTAAGCTGATGACATACATGCAATCTTTTTCTCTTCTCAAAGCTTCATGAATTTCTGTGAATATTGCTTAAAATATGTTCTTTACAAGTGATTACATGGCAAACCTTTCCTTCTATTGTTTCCTCTGCATATGGTTTGAAGCCGAATAATTAAGCACAAATGTTAGATTTCTGAAAAAGTAGAAACAGTTTGTGGACATGGATTTAAGGCACTTAAAGGTCACTGATTTTGCTTTGACAGCTCTACACAAAGAAATGCGAGCTTTAGGATATGTGCAGATCTCTTCAATTTCTCACAAATGAAGTAGAAGCATATTTTGCTGCTTACGTTAAATCAGCCTCAAAATATTTTTGGTATTGTCTAGATACAACATTACATGTAGAAGAAAACTTTAATAACTTTTTGCTAAAGAGGAAGGAAAATTTTTTCTGAAGTTACTCAAGGATAGGTGTAGTTTTCTGTTTCTCTGAATTCAAAATGCTTGACTCTGGTGTGCGTAACATATAGTTATTGGTATTTTGAAAGCATTTATTGGTGCATAGTGTATTTCTATCCCTCTTGTAATTCCATATTCCTAGTCTTTGTTATTTCACATGTATTTATTTTTTCTGCTTGCAGTCTCTTTATAGTGACTTCACTAAGAGCTCCTAAAGGCCAGGTATTTGGGTCTATTGTGTTCAGTACTGTGGTCTCAGCAGCCAAAACTGAAGCTACCATAAAGAAGAGACAGCCCCATCCAGACAATGATTTGTGGAGTCTGCATTGTAAAAAGGACTTTTCCGGAAGGAGATAAGAAATGCTACACAGGTAAAGTAATGCTCCTCCACATTTGATATATTTGTTCGGAAATCACCTTGCTGCATGGTTGCAGGTGGAGATCCACATGTGTGCTCTCCTGATTGATGATTTTAGGGACCATCTATTTTTTTTAAAATTTTATTTTAAAGACAAAAGAATGGAGACATATGAACCAGAATAAGCCATAAACAATACAGAAAATACAAAGTTATACAGAATATAATAGGGAATTAGCACTGGATGTTGTATTACATAGTTATCTTCATATTAGTTAACACAAAAACATTAAAGGAAATACCAAATTATAGAGAAGATAGTAGGGAATTTGCACTGGATGCTGTATAATATAAAGTTATCTTCACTTCTGTTAATACAAAA
>PVLD010022477.1:0-29223 GCA_004027595.1 Dinomys branickii
CAGTTTTGGGAACTTTGTAGGCAAGTGGTCAAAACTGGAGTCCATACTCATAAGTGAAATAAATCAGCGATACATGTGCAGGCAATGCATTGTATCACTGGTGTAAGAACCCGAGCGTGGGAATATAAACTAAGAGACATGAAGGAAATCTGTTCAAAAACAAAGAACAGATGGGACAAGGGAAAGGAGAAAAGAAAGACAGAAATGTATGTATGTTTATATGAATATACATATATGCAGGAGGGCTGACATGGTTCTACTATTGTATTATATCACTTAATGCTAAGGAATAGTTGATGACGGGTTATTTGATCAATATTGTATGTCTGTATGTATTATCCTGAACACACACTTCGAAGATATCAATATGCAAAGCAGCAACTATTGGTTTTTGGTTTTTTGTTGTTGTTGTTGTTGTTGTTGTTTGCCTGTTTTGTTTTCTGTCTTTGCATGTTTGGTTTTTGTGTTTTTATGTTGTTGAGAGGATTAATGGTCTGACCAATTTTGCATGTCTGTATATGGGTTCATATTTACACTTCGAAGATATCAATGGATAAAGCAACAACCACTGTTGAGACCATGTCACCTTGTCTATAGATCAGTTGTGATTGTACTATTTTTTATGCTAATTGGTGTCTGTTTGTTAATATGTTTTTGTACTTTTATTTTTTTTTAATTAAAAAAAAGAATATTCCAGCAGCAAGGAATTCCAGTAGCAATGAGCATATATTGTCCAGGTCTTGGTTTATAAATGCCACTCTCCAAAGAAAAGAACTGGAACTCCTTAGAGAAATATCAGATCCCTGAGTTGGGACAGGGAAAGTATAAAATAAATCTAAAATAAAGTCATAAAATAAAGAAGCACTTTAAAAATAACAGGGAACATGTTAAAAGAGCACAGGAACCAGCTTGAAAGGCTTCTACTGGGCAAATCTAGAGGATGAGCTATAGGGTAGCAATGGATTAGAGCCAACTGAAAAAATAAAGATCCCTAAGACCATGAAACCACAAGTGGAGGGAAAGAAAAGAAGGAAGGAAGGAGAGAAAGTGAAGGGAAGGAGAAAGAAGGGAAGGAGGGA
Organism: Dinomys branickii; assembly: GCA_004027595.1. Lineage (NCBI taxonomy): Eukaryota > Metazoa > Chordata > Mammalia > Rodentia > Dinomyidae > Dinomys > Dinomys branickii. The sequence goes on from PVLD010022477.1 coordinate 1,080, forward strand.
GGGAGGGAGGGAGGGAAGAAGGGAGACAAAGCTCCTCTATATTAAAATGGTAACTAAAAATGTATAAGAAAAGATGGAGCTAGAAAATCACCATCTGACAGACATAAAAGTAATAACGGACTCAAGTAGAACTCTTCACCGAATACCAGAACTGCTGACTGTGACAGGGAACAGGAGGGTTACACAGAACCCCATCTATGGCACTCTCATTTGCATGCCCTTAAAAAGGACCAAAGTCTGAATTTGCTCACCCTGATCCGAAAGGAAGTCCAACATGGTCTGCAGGAGGAAGGACAGGTGCCTCACAGACAGGGCGGGGTTCCCCATTCTTCGGGAGGCGTAGACCAGTTCATGGAGCAGGCGCATCTGGACAGCAGCCCAACCTCTGTGCGTGCCTATGGCAAAAGTCACAAAGGCCATGAAGAAAATACATTTAGTGATTCAAAGACAAAAGCCTCAGCTTTCAAACTCCAAGGCTACAAAAAATATTTTCTCTGTGTGTACTGATCCTGGAAAAAGAACTCTGCAGAGTGGCACATTTTTCATACATTATAAATGTCTTACACTCTCTCTTTTCTGTAAAGACGTAATTTCAAAAATACTCCACTGAAGTAATTCTAGTAGCCATAGAATAAAAGATCGGTTTCAATGACATGCATTTGCATTCCAGATATACATTTTCTCAAGAAAATACTGGTACGTGATGAGCTTTCATTATCAATAACCAAAGGTATTTAATTAAAAATAATATTTATCTAAAGAAAAATGCAAAAAAGTGGATAAACTATACGAAGAGATTATCAAGGGACTCTTTATAGCTGCTTCCTTCCAAACTGCCTAGCATATTTGAAGCTAACGGTTGGAAATTTGGCCAATTGAAAAGTATCTCCTTAAGATCACAGTAGCTTAAAGTTACCTATTCCATTTCCCTTTTGGCAACAATTACTAATCTAAATATTTTCTATCATAAAACCCTGCATGAGGAAAATGTAACAGGAATCCACAGTTGAGTCGGGGGAAAAATGACTTCAGACACAAGTCTCAGAGAGCAGGGGTCTGATTTAAAGACATCACTGCTCCATGGTTTCCTTTAGCTACCGAGTCCCTGTCTCCGGTAGATGCTCAGCAGTGAGACCTTGAGACCTGCACTACAGCACTTCCTGTGCTGGGCAAGTAGGCATAGTCACTTTTGGAGATAGTAAAATATGGCAGGACCTATGCATGGTGGTGGACACCAGCACTCAGGAAGCTGAGGCAGGTGTGTTACCATAAGTTTGAGAACAACATAAGTTACACAGTCAATTCTAGTCCAACCTGAACTACAAAGCAATACCCTGTCTCAAAAAAAAAGAGAGATATAGCCACTCCACACCCTTTCACCACAAGATTCTGATTTCAGCCCATCTGGAGTGAAATCATAAAATCTGAGTTCTCAACACCCCCACACCATGACACTACAATCAAGCAGATTGGCAATTCACTGTTCCTGCTGATCTAAAACTCAGGTCGTGAAAAAACACACCCAGGTGCATCCAGGCAGGCTCACAGAAAACTATGCTCACTGAAGCCTGGCAATAGCTACCACAGTCAGTCAGTTAAGGATCTACTGAAGAACTCAACAGAAGGCAGGAGCTTGAGTAGGGACAAAGGAACTGCCACATGGGATTCAGATTCCTGTGAAAGCCAGGCAGTAAGCCCTTGGGAAGTAAGTATTCCTGCAAAAGCTGTGAGGACACAACTATGGTAATAATGGCAACAGCAGGTGGGAGTGAATGTCAGCAGTAGCTGGGGGAGGCAGGTGAGAGGGTGGTATATGAGGTGTAGCCTCCATGCAACACCATGAAATAGAAACGAACAACAGTAGGACATGTCACAAAGCTGTGATGCCTAAAAGCAGTAACTTGTTTAAAGTGCTTTAGCAATTTACCATAAATTTTGCTAATATTATGATTTAATAAATGTAATGTTGTTAACACAAATGTCAACCTCTGACTTCAGCTGTGAAATGATTAATGAAACAACCTGTTCTCTTGTTTCATCAAGAATGAATCCTCCATTTATCAGATCTTTACTGATGTATTTATTGGGTAAAATTACCTGATTATTTGTGAAAATCCCTGTCCAGGTGACTAGTTCTTGTATCTGATGACTGTATGTGTTATCCATTGTTTTATCCCCAGAACAGAGCCTGGCATGGAACTAGGTACTCAATCAATATTAACCGATAATGGAAGAGAACAGGAAAGAAGCCTGCTCCCCCATCAGCATGCAGAGAGCATTCTTCTTGTTCCCTCACCCTGGCTGTTTGCTTACCATCTATGGACACCATTCAAGGGGTGTGTCTGCTCATGATCCCTGCTGCCCTCTCTCCACCCTCCCCTACACAACTGACAATCTCATCTCTCTATCAGCACTGCATCATGCACAAATTCGGTCCACGACAGACACAGAGAGGCACCTCTAAGGGCATGCATTTTTTGTTCCACCAACCCTTCACCACTTTGGGAGCCAGGACTATACTCTCTTCAAGGATTTTTAATGCTTAGTGGGAGCATTAAAAATTTTTCATGCATAATTGGCACTTAACAAGCATACAGGTCAAGGTGAAAGCCTGATGGAAGAAAATTCTCCTGTTTTCAAACATACACACTCACATATGTGAGGCTGAGACAATATGGCTTCTGGGATTTGCTATAAAATACTCCATCAAAGAGTAAATGAAGGAAAAAGAAAGGTAAAAATATAGTCAAACTGGTAAAATCTTGGTAACACTTTATTCTGAGTGATGGACTCATTGTGCTCTTTTCTAATTTTTGTATATCTAGAATATTTCACAATAACTGAGATTCCTGAAGCTGACCAAACATGCACAAATGTCCCCATATGACACTGCATATCAGTTCCTCTTCCAGAAATCTCCTAGGAGACAAAATGGCAGCACACTTCATGCAGCAAGAGGGAGGAAAGTGAGGCGCATCCCCACAGTATTCCCACGTGGTCAAAAGAAGCTAGGCCAACTGCAAAAATGAAAAAGGAGATTTAAGGATTAAGAAATCAATGTCATGACTAACCCAGTCACATCTTCAAAAAGACCCAATTTTAGCTAATCTCAACACTACCATACAAGAAAATTTTCTCACATAGAAATTGGACAAATATCACTCTGCTGATTTTTTTAAATAGATAATGATCCAGTTCCTACCACAGGTGATTATGAGTAAGTCAGAGTATAAATTTTCCCAACAGTAAACACTGTGCAAGTCATAATTTCTGTATGACTCAAAGTGCTCCTCCTATAAAATATGAATTTTTTTCCTTAAGACAGATTTGTAGCATATGACTCAGTGATAAAATTCTCAACACTTGTAATCGAAAAAGTTCACCAATTTGGGGTTTATTATATACATCAAGTACTGCCATTTAGCAAATCCACTTGCCATACCAGTCTCTTTCATAAGAGCTCCTGGGGGAGATTTAATCTCTTGTTCAGAAATAGGCTAAGCAAAAGGCACAATAGAAAATCTTCACACAGAGCAACACTAATAAGATTAAAGTGATAATACGCGGTCCTGTAAGCCGCACACACAGAGCACATGTCTGTGTTCCTACCTCAGCCCTCTATAGAGCCAGCCAGTGAAAATGTTCATTTCAAAAAGAGACAGAACACATTCAGGACCTGATATACCAACAATCCAACTTTTATTCACAGGTGTGGGATTTTAGTAGATTTCCACTTAATTCTCTGAAAGTGGTTCAGGGCAGTACTGGAGATGGGAGTTTGAAGGGATTTTTATTTTTAGTTAAAAATATAGACAGCTGACATTTACCATTTTTACTTCATTTGATCTCACTCCCTCACTCTCTTTCCCTGGCATCTTTCATGAAAATGATGGTGAATGTCCCTTCCTCAAACAGAGCTTCAGTAAAATGTACTTGGAATCATACTATTTGTTTTATTTTTCAAAGGGATTTATGTTTTATTCAAAAGACTTACAAATTAATAGCAAAAAATAAATTCTACTCAATAAATGCCCACCACAGTGCTATGGCAGCTGCTTACAGGGTGTGCCCCCCATTATAGGTATTTACTCGGACACCTCCAGGGCCAACTGGGCACACTGGCCAAAGGGGCCTCCACTTTCACTGGGCTAACAGGTGACTGAGTTAGATGGGTGCTAAGTGATCACTACAAGTGTTTTCAAAGGGACTTGCAAGTTATGAAAAATCCTAATAGAAAAAAATAACAGGACTGAATGAAAGAGAGAAAAGAATTACATTTAGGTAGAAGGAACCCAGGGGACCTCTCTGAAGGAAAAGCACTCAGCTGGGACCTGAAAATGATGGGGAACTGGACAGGTGAGAAAGTACACTGAGGGCAGAAGGAAGCATTAGCAGGAGACCACAGACCAACTAGGATGGACAGGACAGATAACCCACCACCTTCAAATATAACTTGCCTAAAGCCCAGGGGCCTCCTTTGCCTTGAGGTAAGCCTGAAATTATATTCAAAGAACATCATAAAAAGTAAATGAAAACCAATTTATATCTTCTCTGACATCTATCAGAAGGACATCAAATGGGGATTCCAAACATAGGGTACACACAAACCTCTTAAAACACATTTTCAACTTCTGGAAAGATGGTACAGTGGTGAACAGCAGAGGAACAGCCTCTCTGAGGTCTGGTGTCCAGACACTGGAACATAGCGATGTGACGAAAAGAAGGAGAGAAGTGGGCCACGGGACCCAGGAAGAATCTGAAGTGAGAATTGGACTCCATGGGGAGATGGGAGAGAAGGAGGTGGCAAACAGAGCTTTCTCCTGACCCGCTGCATGGGAGGGGTGGCTTGAACCAACAGACACATGATGACTACTGGTGACCCTAGAGGCCTCTACAGAGAAATGCACCAGTGGAATGGGGTGGTGGATAGAGCAGGCTGCAGTGGCTGATGAGTTATTTGAGTTCAGACATCGCCATGAGAGGGCGATTGGCTGGAACCCATCTTGGAGAGGGACCAACTGAGCTCAGAACTTAGAATAGGTACAAGCTGTCAGTGTTAGGGTTGCCAGTGTCAGGGTAAGGCTGCCAAGTTCAAATTGGCAAAAGGGCAAGGAGCTGAGTTCAAGCTGGTAGGAGACACACAGTGTTGTACGTTCAACATCTCAGGTCCCAGCCTAACAGTCAGAAACCACCCTGAACTTCAGAGGAACTAAAGGTCCAGGCCTGCTGGGATTATTCACTTCCTCGCCATAAATCTGCTGCTGACTTTCAGGGATTAATCAACATAGATCTGGACTCTGTCTGCCTACTTTGTCAACCAAACAGCACAGACTTGCCTTGACATGGATATTTTCTCTTCCTATTTTCTTCTTTTGTCTTTCTCCCTTTTCTTGTTTTTGTTTTGTTTTTTTCTTGACTGTTGTTATTTTTATATGATTATGAACATTGTTTCTAGATTTTTTGTTGTTCTGTTCTGATTTTTATTTCTTTCTTCTCTCTTTGCTTCATGTCCTCTTCCCAAAGTTTACATATGACCTTCCTTTGTCCTCAACCCTGGTTTCTAATCTCCTCCTCCTCCTCCTTTTTCTCCTCCTTCTCCCCTCCCCTCCCCCTCCCTCCTCCTCCTCCTCCTCTTTCTTTTTCTTCTTTCTCCTCTGAGGGTAAATTGCCATACTAAGGGCTTATTTACTGTATACAATTTTCTGGATTGTTTTAAATTTTATTATATAACCACAAATCTACTGCACATGACTAAGGTAAGGGTGGCAAATTAATAATCACCACAGTTTGTCATTTTTCTAGGCTGTGTTTGATGCTACTGTTATTGCTGATTATAATAATTTAGCCAAGATGACATAACTGTTCTAATCAGTTGTTCTTCCTGGTATGCCAAGACTGAGATTGCCTAAGAGTCATAAAATATACTATAGGCAAGTGCCAAAGAACCAGGAGTTAGGCCAAATATGCAATAAGGTCTCATCTCCAATAAATTCAAGAGGTAAGATCATGCAACAGACTCAAAACCCAAAAGCCAGCTACACCTGGAACACATCTCTGAGAAGCAGTCATTTCCTAAGGGTTCTAAATATTAGCAATGAATCATCAGAAATGATTTATAAACATCAACTCAAGAATTAAAAACTAGAAAGAAAGAGAGAGACAGAAAGAGAAAGAGAGAGAGAGAGACAGGGAGGCAGGAAAGAAAAAAGGAAGGAGGAAAGGAAGGCACTTAGGCAAGATGCAACTCCAGACTTCCAACTAACCGAAGATGACCCAAGAGGCACAGAGGTGGAACAATTCAAAAGCCAACAACCTAGACTCTCTGAAATGCTAATAGCAGAAATAATAAAGCAGATGAATGAGGCTCTAGAAAAAAACTCAAATCAGAAATAATTTCTCAGATAGATACAGAAATAGTGACCATAATGAAAAACATGGTTAGTGACTCTACAACAGATACAGATTAAAAAAAAAAAAAGAAGAGTTTAGAAAAATGATGGAAATATTTAATGCCCAACATAAGAAAGAAATGGATTCCATGAAACAGATTCAAACAGATATAAAGGAGATTAAAATTTCCATTCAAAATATACACAACAAAGTGAGCCAATGAGTGGAAAGAATTTTAGATATAGAAGACAAGACATTCCCTACTATCTTCTCTATAATTTGGTACTTCCTTTATTGTTTTTGTGTTAATTAATGCGAAGATAACATTATGTAATACAGCATCCAGTGCTAATTCCCTACTATCTTCCCTATGATTTGGTATTTCCTGTATTGTTTTTGCATTATTCTGGTTTATAAGTCTCCATTCTTTTGTCTTTAAAATAAAAAAAAAAAGACAAGACAAATTTAGCTATCATGAAAAGACAGATTTCTTAAAAATAGCAAGGGATCACAAAAAAATCAATCAAACAGCTGCTAGACAATGCAAAAAAGAATAACAAGGTTGACGGGAGTCAATGAAAAATCAAGAGATAGCATAAATGACATAAAAAACATGTCAACAGAAGTCATGGCAGAAAATTTCCCAAACAGAGAAAAAGAATTTAATGTACAGTAAGCGAGGCATACTCACCCATGATCAAAAACAAATCTACACCAAGACATATACAGAAAGTCAAGATTCTTAGAATTTCAACACAAGAAAATATTAAAAGCTGTTAGAAAAAAGAAAAAAAAATCGCCTATAAAGAAAAGCCCATCAGAATCACATGAGATCTCACAACACAAACTCTCAAGTCAAGGAGAGCTTGAAGTATTTCAAGCCCTAAGAGAAAACAACCTCCAACCCAGATTTATATACTCTGCAAAACTATCTTCCGAAATGATGGAGATACAAGATACTTACATGACAAAGAACACCTGAAAAAATTCACCAAGTAAGCTCTCCAAAATGTTCTGAAGGATATAGAGGTAACAAAGAGTAAAACTCTATGAACCCCAAAAGAATGAATTCACTAAGTAAGGCAAGCAATTAAACAGAAGTAAAGAAAGAGAACCAACAACAGAAAAAATAATATGACATGGATAAGTCAATACATATCAGTTATAACCATCAACATTAATGGTCTCAATTCACCAATCAAAAGAAACAGACCGGCAGAATGGATAAAGAAGCAAGATCCAACAGTATCCTGCATATAAGAAATATGTAATTCAAAAAGAAATTCACACACTCAAAATCAAAGAACGAAAAGCAATATTCCATGCAACAGGAACCCAGAAAAAGCAGGGGTGCCTGTTCTATTTGCAGACAAAGTGAATTTCAAACCAAGACTGATCAAAAAAGACAAAATCACTCACTACATACCTATTAAGGGAACAATCCAAGAGAAATAGATAACAATCATAAATATATATACTCCAAATATCAGCACACCTAACTATATAAAATTTCAGATAAGCACTAATACAATTGCAATGGGGGACTTCAATATCCCATGGTCACAAATAGACAGATCAACTAGACAAAAAAAAAATCAGTACTGATCTATACCCCCGGCCCTGAAACAAACCTTTGAACAAATGGATTTAGTACATATTTACAGGGTGTTCCACCCCACAACATCAGAATACACACTTTCCTCAGCTGCACATGGGATGGTCTCCAAAGTAGCCCACATACTGGCTCATAGAACAGGATTAATTAGATGCAAAAAACTGAAATTATCCCTTCCATTGTATCACACCATGGTGTAATGAAACTGGAAACTGATGGCAAAAGAAATCACAAGAACTTCATAAACACATGGAAATTAAGTAACACTCTCCTGGACAACCAATGAATCACAGGTGAAATTAAAGAAGAAACTAGTTTCTACAATTAATAATGGCAGTGCAATATATTGTCACTTATGGGACACAATGAAGCAGTCCTAGGAGGGAAATTTATATTGTGAATTCCCATATCAAAAAAATAGAGTGAGCTCATATAACCAAATGTTGAACCTCAAACTTCTAGAAAAAGAACAGGCCAAGCCTGTCTCATATGAGGCAGGAAAGTATAAAGATCAGAGCAGAAATTAATACAGTGGAAACTAAGAAGGCAATACAAAGAATCAGTGAATCAAAGAGTTGTTTCTTACAAAAATTAAATAAAGTAGATAAACCCTTAGCCAACCTCTTCAAAAAAAGAAAAAACTCAAATCCACACAATTAGGAATAGCAATGGTGAAATCACAACAGATCCTGCAGAAATGCAGAATATCATCAATACCTACATCAAGAATGTGTATTATAATAAGATGGAAAATACAGACAATTTGGACAGAGTCCTAGATATATATGAATTACCAAAACTGAATCAAGAAGATTAAAAAATTCTAAATAAACCAAGATCAGTTAGTGAAATGGAAGATACAGTTAAAAACACACCAACGGGGGCTGGGGGTATAGCTCAGTGGCATAAGCACTTGCCTGGCAAGCGCAAGGTCCTGAGTTCGATCCCCGGTACCGGGGAAAAAAAAAAAAAAAAAAAAACACCAACAAAGAAAAGCCAAGGCCCTGAAGGAGTCACTGCCGAATTATACAAAAAATTTAGAGAAAACCTAATGCTCCTACTTCTCAAACTCTTTAATGAAACTCAAAGAGATGCAATACTTCCAAAGTCACTCCTGGAAGCAAGAATTAACCTGTTACCAAAACCAGAGAAAGATCCAACCAAAAAAGAGGACGACAGGCCAATCTCCTTAATCTCCTTTGGCATAGATGCAAAAATCCTCAATGAAATAATAACAATGCAGGAAATCATCAAGAAGATTATGCACCAGAACCAAGTAGGATTCACCTCAGAGATGCAGGCATGGTTCAACATATGCAAATCAATAAATGCAGGCTAGGCATGGTGACATATGATTGTAATACCAGCACTTGGGAGGCTGAAGCAGGAAGATCACCATGAGTTTGAGGCCATCCTGGACTACATACTGAGTTCGGTTCATCTGTCTCAAAATAAAAAAAAAAAAAAAAAAGGAAAAAAGCATTGCACAAAGTCCACCATCCAGTTATGATAAAAACTCTACCGAAAATTGGAATAGAAGGTTTTTATCTCAATCTGATAAAAAAAAAAAACCACATCTATGACAAAACAATAACCAACATCATACTAAATGGTCAAAAACTGAAAGCTTCCAGGTATGGTGGCACATGACTTCCAACCCTCAGGAGGCTGGAGCAAGAAGATCATTGTGAGTTTGAGGCCAGCTTGGGCTACATAATGAATTCAAGGCCAGTCTGAACTACATAGTGAGACCCTGTCATGCAAAAACAAAGCAAAACAAAATAATGTTTTTACAGTGAAAGCGTTCTCTCCAAAATCGGGAACAAGACAAGGATGCCCAAAATTACCACCCCTATTCAATACAGTTCTGGAAATATTAGCCGAAGCAAGTAGATAAGAGAAAAAAATAAAAGGAATAAGGATAAGAAAGGAAGAAGTTAAATTATCATTATTCATAGATGAAACAATACTCCACATAGAAGATCCCCAAAACTCCACCAAAAGACTCCTGGAATTAATAACCAAATTCAGCAGCATAGCAGGTTACGAAGCCAACACTCAAAAACCAACATCATTCCTCTATACACACAACGAACTCACTGACAGAAAAATTAGCTAAACATCTTTCACATTAGCATCAAAAGAAATGAAATACTTATGAATCAATCTAGTAAAGTTAAAGGACTTTATCTTGAAAACTACAGTACTCTGAAAAAGGACATAGAATAGGATATCAGAAAATGGAAAAATAACCCTGGTTCTCAGGTAGTAAGAACTAACATAGTGAAAATGGCAATACTTCCAAAACTGTTACACAAGTTCAGTGCAATCTCAGTCAAAATACCAATAGCATATCTCACAGAACTAGAAAAAAAAATCCTAAAATTTATATAGAACCAGAAGAGACCTAGAATAGCAAAAGCAATTCTGGACAACAAAGGTAGGGGGCATCACAATTTCTGAGGTGTAATTATACTACAAAGTAACTGTGACAAAAACAGTATGGTACTGGCAAAAAACAGACCCTATGACCAGTGAAACAGATTAAAAGATACAGAAACAACTCCAAATACACCCAGCCACTTTATCTTTGACAAAGAGGTCAAACACATTCACTGGAAGAAAGATAGCCTCTTTAATAAACAGTGCTGGAAAAACTGGCTTTCCATATACCAAAGATTATAACTACACCTATATCTTTTAGCTGCACTAAACTGAAATCAAAACAAATCAAATACCTAAATATTAAAACACAAACCCTAAATCTGCTGGAAGAGAGAATAGGTGGAACTCTTGAAGACATAGGTGTAGACAAAGATTTCATGAACAAAACCCTAATTGCACATGAAATATTACAAAGAATCAACAATGAGATCTCATCTTATTAAAAAGCTTGTCTACAGAAAGAAATCAACAGAGTAAAGAGACAACCCACAGAGTGGGAAAAAATGTTTGCCAGCTATTCCTCGAAGGACTGATATCTAGAATATATAAAGAACTCAAAATATCATACCCCCCAAAATTTAAAGACCCAATCCAAAAGTGGCCATCTGAGGTACACTTCTCAGATGAAGAAGTATAAATGGCAAATAAATATATGAGAAAAATGTTCAACATTACTAGTCATTTGAGAGATGCAAATTAAAACAATGCTGAGATTCCATCTCACTCCAGAAAGAATAACTATTATCAAAAAATCAACCAATAACAAGTGCTGGAGGGGCTGTGGGAAAAAAAGTACCCCTCTCCATTGTTAATGGGAATGTAAACTGGTACAATCGCTGTGAAAATCAGTGTGGTGATCCCTCAAAAAACTAGGACATGTGGTTACATTTGACCCAACTGCTCCTCTTAGTATCTTCCCAAAAGAATTGAAAGCATCATATTTCAGTGATATGTGCACACCCATCTTTACAGAGGCACAGTTTGTAATAGTTAGATCTTGGAAACGGCCCAAATGTGCACCAACCAATGAATGAATAAAGAAGATGTGGGTTTTTTTTAATATAATGGAGTACTATTCTACGGCAAAGAAGGATACGCTTGACATTGCTATGGATGCACCTTGAGACTGTGATCTTAAGTAAAACAAATCAAACACAAATGTTCAAATATTATATGGTTTCTCTGGTGTTAGAAACTAAAAGTGTAAATAAGGACCAAACGTGCAACAGACACTGGGAAATGGGAAAATATCAAATAAGAAGGGGAACAAGGGAGGAAGGAGCAGGAAAGGAAGGGACTAGATAAAAAAGAATAGAAAGAGAAAATGGAAATAAAGCTTTTGTAAATAAAGAGGGGAAGAGGGATTGGGAAAAGATGAAGCAAGACATACCATATACAGCTGCAAATTCCCTATGATGAATGCTATCATTATGTATATCTAAAATGTACCAATAATATAAAATTCTAAAAGTAACTAAACTTTTAGAAACACATTTTCCCATTTCTCTATAAAGTGACAGCGTACTCATTCTAAAAGCTCCCTTCCTTCTTCCCAAACACCACCACCAGTCCCATCATATTTCTCTGGAATTTAGCAAAAATGAATTTGTAAGCTCAACTCTCCCCTTCTCAAACTTTGAGATCTCTTCTTTTCCACCAGTAACTGTGCCCTTTCACTGAAATCCTACAAGCTTCTAGAGCTTTCCAGTTTTTGTGGGGTTTTGGGGCTGTTTTGTTGAGACAGGGTCTTGCTATGTAGTTCAGGCTGGCCTTGAACTCACCATGCAGTCCAGGTTGACCTCAAATTCACAGTGATTCTGCTGCCTCAGCCTCCCAAGTGCTGGGATTATAGGCACGCCAGGCTTATCCAGTGATTTCTGATGTTAACTCCAATTAACACCATCAAAGTACCAGGGAGGTGGGCATTTCTCAGGTGGCCACTGAGCCTGGAAGCTCTTGATCCTTGGTGCTTTTTTTCAAGCACTGGCAACTGAAACCCAGAGCCTTTGCACTAAGCTACTTTTTAAATTTTGGTTTTCAGACAAGGTCTTACCAAGGCCAGGCTTGTGATCCTCCTGCCTCAGCCTCTATATCTACAGTTGTAATGCACACCATGCCTGGCTTCAGTACTTTGTCTTTTATGTCTTTTATACTGGCAGCTGCAAATCTCTAGAGAGAGCACTTGTCTTGCATCTGAAGCCCACACCTGACAGGAACAGCAGCAAATATGCTGAGAACCATTCTAAACTCCTCACGGGGACTAATTCACTCCTGTAAGAACCTCTCCTCCTCAAGACAAACCAGCATCCCTTTGTGCTCGGGCAGGACACCACGTGATCTGGCCAAGGTCACACAGCCAGGCAGGAACAGTGTCTGAACTCAGTGGTAACACTTCACCTTGTCAAGTCTCTGTCCTTGGTGTGTCACAGGGAGTTCACAGTCCTGTTCACTGAGCTATACAAAACATCTCACTCATGAAAAACTATTCATCAAGAGCCACAGCCTATCTCACTGTAGGTCAGACAGATGACCCAAGAGGCGTGCACAGCCGAGGACAAGCCCTCTTGAGGCACAGAGGAAACAGACTCAGCCATCCTGAGCCAGGCAAATGCTGGGCAAGCACAACACAGTGCCCCTTTGCAGGCAGCAACCCTGCCCAGCATGGCAGCCACTCTAGGTACATTACTGAAAATACCAGGAAACAGTGCATAAAATGTAAATAACTACCTTGTTTGAACAGTCATTTTGTGAACAATCATCTTTATGATGTCCAGTAAGAGCAATTTTTTAATAAATAAAAATACCCCAAACTTCAAGACTTACTATAAAGCTACAATACTCAAGGCAATGTGATTTTTGGTGAAAGAACAGATAAAAAAGAATAGAGTTAGGAATAGAGAATACAAAAATAGATCCACATAAGTACAGTCAACTGACCTTTGGCAAAAGAGCAAAGGCAACAGAGCAAACACAGTCCCCCCAACAGGCCAGAACAATGCAGCATCCAGCAGTAAAACAAAGGGTCCAGGCAGACCAAGGACTCCCACAAAAAATAACTCAAGGCGGGTGTGGCGGCACATCCTGTAATCCCAGGCAGCATTGGGGAGGCTGAGACAGGAGGACTGTTGCGAGTGTGAGACCAGCCTGGGCTGCAAAGGGAGCTCGAGGCCAGCCTGAACTGCAAAGGGAAACCCTGTCTTAAAAAGACAACAACAACAACAAAACCTCAAAATGGATCAGGGACAGAAATGCAAACTGTGAAACTATGAACCCCCTAGAAGTTAACACAGAAGAAATCCAGGAGACTCAAAGATCTCATCCATAAAAGAATTGATAAGCTAGAGGTCATTAAAATTTTAAACTTCTAGGAGGGTGAGAGGGACAAGGGGAAGTAGAAGGAATTAAGATGTATTGCGCACATACACCAACTCCCACAATGAATGTGACCGTGATGTACAGCAAATATGTACTAATAAACATAACAGATAAATAAAATTTAAAATTTCTACTCTGAAAACGACAAGACAAAGAGTGGGAGAAAATGTTAGCAAAAGACATAACTGATAAAGGATTGTTAATCAAATTACATAACAAATTCTTAAAACTCAAAGCAGTAACAAAACAAACAATTCAATTTTAAAATGAGCAAATGATATCAACAGACACTTCACCAAAGAAAATACTCAGATAGCAAATGAGCACATGAAAAATGTTCAACATCACATATCTTTAGGGAATTATAAATTAAATTAACAGTAAGATACCACTTATATACCCTTGAGAATGGCCAAAATTCATAGCACTGACAACACCCAAAGCTGGTGAGGATGTAGGACTCTCACACAGTGCTGGTTAGAATGCAGCAGAGAACAGGAACTGTGGAAGAGTCTTGCTCTTTCCTACAAAACTAAACATACTTTTACCATATGATACAGCAACCATACTCCTGGACATTTACCCAAATGACTTGAAAACTCACGTGCACACGAACACTGCACATGAATAGGTTATGGCTGCTCTATCCATACTTGCAAAAGCTCGCAAGCAATAAAGATGTCAACCAAGATGGAGTAGATAAACATGCAAATGACCATGGTATATGTAGACAGTAGAGTATTATTCAATGACACAAATAAATAAGGTAGTATATAACAAAGAGAAAGAGGCCAGACTGAAAAAGCTAGATACTCTATAACTGCAACCATGTCACGTTATACAAAAGACAAAACTACAGAGACAGTAAAAGAATCAATGCTTCTCAGAAGCTCAGGGGAAGAACGGGGGAACAGGCAGAGCACAGAGGATTTTTAAGGCAGAGAAACTACTCTATGATTCTGTAATAGGAGACACATGTCATTGCCCATTTGTCAACACCCACAGAATGTACAACAGTCAGAGTGAACCCAGATGGCAACTCCAGGCTTCGGGTGACGATGTGCTAATACTGGTCCGTCACTTATCACAAGTGTTCCACCCTAGTGGGGACTGCTGACAGTGGGGAAAGCCGTGCTTCTGTGGAGGGAGTAAATAGGCTGTCTACTGTATCCTCAAGTTTGCTGTAAACTTGAAACCACTTGAAAAAATCTATGTTTTACAAAATAAGAAAAAACACCCCAGGGAAAGTGTGGTGAAGGGAAGAATATAATAGAATTAATTCTTAAACCAGGTCTGGTGGTCCAAGTTTATAATCCCAGTCTGAGGCAGAAAGATCACCAACTCAAGCCTGGGCAACTTAGAGAGATAATAATAATAAAAGAGATAATTTAAAAAAGGGGGGAAGTACACTAGGGATGTACTTCAGTCCCCACTACTATAGAGGAAAACCCCCCCAGTGGGATGACAAGAAAAGGTGTGCTGTCCTGTAAGCCTGGTGTAGAAGGGGCATGTGGGCAGGCTGCATGCACAGAAGGGCAGCCCAGTCACATACAGCAGCTCTCTGCCCAGCCCCCTCCTCATCCCTGTAGCTCGGGTAGGGAGGATGTCCTTATAGGCCCTGAAGACAAAACTCAAAGGCTGCCTCATCCCTGCCCTGCTCCTCCTTGCCTGACTTTAGGCCACAGCCCAGGCACCTCACTGAGCAAAGGGAGCGACCAAGAGCAGGTCTGTCCCCCTAGCAGAAGTGAGGGGCTGATAGATGGGCCATTTCCCCAGCTTCCTCCCACCTTCATTCCTCCTGCTGCTACTCAGCCTCCTCTCATAAAAACCCACTGCCCCCTTCTAAAAGCCTTTACAAAATATTTTAGGAAAATGTTGACCACAACAACAAAACACTGGCTTTAGATGTCACTGTGTTTTCTGATAAGGGTTTGGCAGACTACAGTCATCATACCAAATGTGACCCACCATGTCTTCTGGCAAATGCAGTATTACTGGATTACATACCACATGTGGCTGCTGTCACACCACAACTGCAGAGTCACAGAGACTGTACGGCCACAAAGCCACCTGGCCTTTCACCATAGGGTATGCTAACCACTGCTCTGAGTTGACCAGATCCACCCAGACAGCCCGATCTCATAGAAATGGAGTCCACCCAAGTAAGGTACTCCTCTGGGCACATGGTGAGGGTGGTAACTAGTCTGGGGCCCACCCGCACAACTGGAGATGTGCAGAGAGAGGAAGTCTCCACAGCACCCAAGAGCCCTTTCCAAACTCCTACAGGGCCATGGGACAGACTGCCTGCTCCTCCCTATTCAGAGGGGAAGAGGTACCTCCTTCACCATCCTGTTACTCCCCACATGTAGTTGAGCATGGAACAAAAGCGCAGGAATCACCCACTGGCTGGATCCACACAGAGCAAAGTTGAGCAGATAGGTCTGAAGATACTCCAGCAGGTTAAAGTAAGCAGGAATATACTTTTCCTACTTCAATCTGAGGGACAGCCCTAATACTCAAAATTACCCAAAAGCAGAACTGAATTCCTCCAGGCTGCACAGGCCCTGTTTCTAACATGTGTGCACCTGAAAAAGATGCTACAGACCCACCTATGCCCTGGTTGACAATGAGCTACAGGACTTCAAAGCTCTTTCCTCTCCAGAAGGAAGTGAGAACTTAACTCATTCTTGATTTGAGCCATAATAAAGTGCTACACAATCCCTATCTAAAACAATAACCACAAGAAGGTTCCATGTCCTAACAACCAGACTTTGCCCAGCAGTGGGCTTTCTATTTGTGTACACTTGTGCTAGTTCGAGCTTTTTAACATGCGTTACCAATGTATTTGTATTGCAGAATAAGAATTTACCACCAAATGCACTGCTATATAAATACACATGTACCCAAGTAAAACATACTGATTTTTGCTGACTTAACTAAATTTCATAAGTAAAATTCATTAGGTTCTTCAAGTATTTTGTGGATGATGCACCATGCCAATGAGCTCAAGGATGACTTCTGACCCCTGCTGACCAAGATTCAAAACTGTGAGCCAACAGACAGACAGGTAATGTGAACCCAAAATCAGAGTTCCACCGCTTTTTGTTATCATTTTACTGATACAAGTATCCAGTGAGGATTGGGGTTCTGGTTCTCTTTGAATACCAGCACCAGTCATAAAGTCTACCACAGGAAGCAGATGCTCAAACACACGAGTAGGGAAAATAAAGCAACGTATCAGCCCCAGCACCTGGATAACTGGTACCTTTGTTGAAGTCCTTTGGGTCCAGCGACAGACTATAGCCAGGCAGTGTCTCCAGGAGGAGTTTGTAGCAGGCCCTCCAGCCAGGCTCAGCGATGCTTGGAGCCACGCACTGCATGGCTGCCACACGCTTGAAGAATGCTGACTTGCGATGGAAGCCGATCAGCTCGTAGAGCTCAGAGAGGATACTATAGCGCTGAATCTTTTCTTCCTCAGAAAGCTGAAGCACAGAAAGAAAGCATCAAAGTTTTCTTTCTTTAGTTAATGTATATTTATTGCATAGAATATTAAGTGTCAATGTGGTATTTTCATACATGTATATAACATTCCTTGATCACATAAGCTTCTGGAAGAAACTTCTAAAAGAAAACAGAAAGATACTCAGAAAAGGGAAAGCCTGATTACCAGTACAGTGCTGTGATACTACTAAGAATGCTCTGGCTGCCACTGTGGATGCCCTGAAACCCTCTGTGAGCCCATGGCTTCAAGTACAATCTGGCATTTTGCTTAGAAGGATCAGATTCTCTGGCACGAAGTTGTTTATGACACATCACATAAAACGTCCTTTATGAAAGAAAAGCTAAGGAACAAGAAGGCATCTAGATAATAGGATTCGGGCAGAGACTTTCATCCAACACAAAACTTCTTAGAACACAAAAATATAGAGAGCCATGTGACTACGAAATGAATAGTTGATAATAGCACCTATCTTAGACTTAAGACTTCATGGCTTACAAGTTTCTTTCATCCAAGCCCTAACATGATTCTCCCAACAATGCCAGGATGTAGTAATAAAACCCTCTGTTCCTCAGCAGATACTATATGCCAGTGAATTTAACATACTTTATTGGATCAATACAGCAATCCCCTGAGCTATATTTAGTCCAGCTCATAGATAAGGACAACTAAAGCTCAGAGAAGCATTAATAACCTGCAAAAAGTCACACAGCCAAGAAGCCTCAGACACAAAGACCTGACTTTGGGTCACGGCTCTCTTTGCTGCCCACTCTTACCTCACTGTCCCACAACTACCCTGAGAGGAAGCCAGGCAGAATTCATTGCAGCTAGAGGTGGAATTACATAAGGAAACGTTCTCCTTGGCCCCATGCTTAACAATGGCTGTCTTTCCAGATACTTCTGAGGAGACACAGCCATGCTTAACAATGGCTGTCTTTCCAGATACTTCTGAGGAGACACAGCCATATGGAATGCGCTGCTGACTTGAGCTCTTAATCTCTCCCACCCATTCCATCCCCAACACCCATGGCCCTCACCAGGCCCCTTCACCTCTCACCCAGAAGATGCATCAAGGGGCCCTCCCACCTCTTCCTCCACCTTTCCTCCTCCATCTACACACCTGCCCGACGAGCATTCTTAAATGTGCAACTCGCAGACACCACCCTTGCTATAAGATTGAGTATGTGTGGCCCTCTAAAACCATGTGCTGAAATCCTAAGCCAAAAAGTGCCCTTACTAGGATGTGGGGCCTTTGGGAGATGATTAGGTCATGAGATTGGAGGCCTCATGAATGGGACAAGCATCCTTATAAAAGAGGTCCTAGGCCTACCCACCTCCCCATCAAGGAAGCTTTGGTGAGCCGTGCTGAGCAGCATAGGAGGGGAGAGATCCTGCCTCCCCCACCCCCTGACATCTAGAGAGCCATGGTGAGCTGCGTTGAGCTGCATGGGAGGGGAGAGATGTTGCCCATTGCCCCTCTACCATCGAGAGAGCCTTGGTAAACTATGCTGAGCCACAAGGGAGGGGAGAGATGCTGCCCACTGCCCCTCCACAATCATGGGAACCTCTATCCATAGGAACGCGGGTGCCTGGACTATCCACCTACACCACAGGATGGACAATCAGCATAGGAAGAGGCTGGGACATGGCAATCGTCTTGACTAGAAGAACTCAGGGTGAATCCACTCAAACAAGGGGAAACATTTTATATCCAAACTCCTAATTTATGATTCGCTGTGTTATATAACTACAGTCTTTGCTCCTATGGTCTAAAGTACAAAATTAATAGTTATCACAGTTTGTCAATTTCTAAATTGTGCTCAATGCTATCATTATTGCTAATTGCATGACTGTAGACAGAATGTCACATCTGTTGTATCAGTTGTTCTCCCTTGTGTAATAATATTGGGATGCTCTAGGGTAGTAACCTCACCATACCCTACACCAAATGACTGGGGACAGAGCTCAACATCAACCAACATTCCACTCTCAATTAATTGGCATGGTAGGATTTTAGGACAGACACAAACCAAGAATCTCCTACACACAGAACATATCTCTGAAGAACAGACTTCTAGAGAGGCCTTGACACTAGTGATATAGCTACCTACTATGAAAACTCACAAGGACTGTCACAGAAAACAAAATAAAAAATTTTTTGAAATAGAAAATGTCAAGATGAAGGAGCACTTCCACCATAAGAAGATGTACATCTGGGAACCAGCAGGCAGCCCTCTCCAGACACCAAATCTACCTATAACTTGGTCTAAGACTTTCAGTCTGTAGAACAGGGGAAAAATTAATGTCTGGGTGCAAGATCCCAGCCTAAAGGACTGTCACAGCAGCACCCAAGGGCTAAGACAACTCCCATTTCAAAACTGCTCAGAAACTCTTTCGTACCAAGAAATGCAGCCCAGATGCCTCAAGGAATGCCCCAAATGCCCCCGTGTTACCAGATCCACTTCCTGCCCATAGTTAAACAGAATCACTTCATTCCTGTACTTCCTCGCTCTGCCCACCTGAGCTTAATTATGCCCACTCTGTGCCAGACACTGTGCTGGCTGAGGGTCCAGCAGAGAGCAAAACAGACAAAGACCCCTCCCTCAGGGGCCTCTGTGCTTAGAATCAGTGGAGAAGATGACAGTAAATCAGCAAGTTAAACAAAGCAACTGCCCTACACCATGAAATGTACCAGGAAAGGTGGGCGGGCAGACTGTCAACTTTAAACAACAAAGCACCAGCCAGATGGAGAGGCTCTGGGAACACAGGCCGCTTGGGTCTTCCTGCCTCACTCTCTTGCCACCTCACAGCCCACCTCTCCCTCAGAGACTCCCACCTCATGCTGCTGTCTCCTGGAAGCCCTTTGCCCTTTGGCTATAACCTGCCACTTGTTTCCACAATGTCCCTCTTCTCCCTTGTATTGTTCATGTCCATGTTACCCTTCCACGCCAGGACCAACAACCTCTCCAAAGTGGTAGTCTCATTTCACATTCACACAGATGACGCACGTGTACCATCACTGCCCACGTGCACCAACATTTGATGTTATCAGTCTTCTTAATTTTACCCATTCTGGTTGGCTTTAATTTGCATTTCCCTGATAAATATAATATTGAACATTTTTCCATATGATTACTGGCCGTTGGTATATCTTCCTTTGTGAAGTGCTTTTTCAAATCTTCTGACAGTTTTTTAAATTAGTTGTTTGTCTTACTACTGAGATGCAGTAGTTCTTTTATTTTCTAATATAAGTCCTTAGTCATATATGTCGCGTGAATATTCTCTCCCGGTCTATTGCCAATTTACTCTCCCAAGTTTTGATAAGCAAAAACATTTCATTATGATATAACTCAAGTTACTATATCTCTTATGGTTAGTGCTTCCTGTGTCTTTATCTAAGAAACCTTTGCCCAAGGTCATAAAGACATTCTGCTGTTTTCTTCTAGAAGCTTTATGTTTAGGTTGATAGTCCATGGACACTCAGATTTGCATGAGACACAGCCATTCCATACCCCCAGCATCCAGGGACCTTGCCCAGGGGGAATGTGCAGCACAGCAGTGCAAAGATTACTATGCAGGGGATGTCAGCTGTGGCCCAGGACTGAGGAGGTCTACACAGGAGAGGTGGGAATACTTCATGCCTAGAGTTTCACAAACCTGAAAATTCTAGACTGTCATCTGTACCTCTGTATACAGAACAGGACAAGAGATGTATACAGAATAGGACAAGACAGACAGTGATCTCGGCTGGTGTCCTTCATGACACCATCTAAGTAAATGTGATCACCAAGACAGGATCACCATTCTGGGGCCCTCCTCCATCAGAGTTCCCATGTGGTCTCCCATGGAATCTATTTAAGGTGAAAGGCTTATAGTAAGATAGCAAATGATAAACACTATATTATGAGTGGAATTGAAATCACTTCAAACCCTAAAAGAGATCCCTAATGGAGAAAGCATGGGCACAACTGCTTTCTGACACAAGGCATCCACTTGACTAGGAAGTTTCTTGTTGGCTCCAGTCCTGTGAGCCTCAGGGCAAAGCTATACTCGATCAGTATGGGGAGATAACCGCACGAAGATCTGGGGAAATAAGAACTGGTCCTAGCAAAATGCTAGGCCAAGATCATTATGAAAGCTTGAGATGAAAACAAATCCTGAAGCTCATTTCTGACCTGCTGCTCTTTTAGGGAGCATTAATCAGCACATCTTTATTCTAATTTTTCAACAGGCTTCACAGTCACAATATCTGAATTCAGGCTCCAGATGTTTATGTGAAGTTCCAAATGAAGTAGCTCAAAGGTTTCTCAAGGTAATAGGCTTTATTCGCAAAATAGGCTCACTGGGAAATTCCAATATTAATTCATGATCTCATTTCCAACTTAAAATTAAGTTTAGAGCCACTTTATCCTAGTAGTAAGAAAGCAAGTGGTAATATTGGTAGGAGCTTCAAGGCACAGGTTTAGTGCACTGGCTTTCTAGTAGGGCCGAGAGCAGGGAACAGAATGGAGTCAGAAATATCTGAGCCTCCGTCCCAACCGTCCCAACCCTACATATCATTAGCTCTGGCACTCTGCTTACCTACTGAATAATCAACTCTAATTTTGATTATTAGAAAGACAATAAAATAATATGGATATTTATCAAAGACTAACACTCTCAGTGAGTGTTCAAGAAACAGAAAATTGTTGGTTAAGACTTTTGAAATCATAAGTTCTAAGCAAATTAGCCAGCCAAGGGTACTCCAGGAAATGTTCCAATTCCCATCAACCTTTGAAACATGGGAACTCATGGAAGCTGAAAAGCAAACCAGTGGCAGAGGCCTTGACACAGCCAGTGACAGCACACAAGTGTCAACTACTGACAGAGCAGAAAGGGAAACTGGTCAGACATTCTCCGGTCCTAGGAATGCAATTCTGTTTTTCTCCACAACTACTTCCAGTCACAATGTTATACAGAGAAAAATATATTCAAAACTATAGCCTTTATATCTACGCAAAAAAGTTCCAGAAAGATGTAACTTTATTAACCTTCCAGGGCAGGGGAACAAGGCATGTACCAAGGATATTCCTTTAAAAGACACTCCCTGTGATAAGGGAATCCACTTTCAGTTTTAATCATCCAAAGGGAAGAAAAAGCAGTCAAGTAAGACCGGGTTGCTAGTTCATAAAGTAGTAGAGGAGACAGACAAGCCTATGAGGCATCACTCTGCTGCACACCCAGCGCCAGGAGGAAGACAGATGGCAAATGGAAGACCTGGGGACACTTGTGCTACTAGTCCACCAGATACATTGAGCACCTCGCCAAGGGTTAGGCAGAAGGAGTTTTGCAAACACCCAGTGTTCATGGCTCTTAACTGTTTCTTTTCTGTTTTTCTTTTTTTTTTCTTTTTCTTTTCCTTTTCTTTCTCTCTTTCTTGCACCCTTTCTGGCTTTTATTTTTCTCTGTCTGTCTTTCCCCCTATCTTTTGTATGACTTGGTCTCTGTAGCCCAGACTGGCTTTGAATTCACGATTCCCCTGCCTCAGCCTCCTAGAACAATTTACTTTCTATTAAAAACATTGTCTATTAATATTAAAAGGAAAGAAAAAAATTCCAAATAAGGTATCTTTGGGGATATTTACTTCTGTGCTATACCAACAGTTAGCTGTGGGCCATTGCCTGGTTTCCTTGCTCTCTGAGGGTATGCCGAATAGCCAGAACAATTTTAAAAAAGAATAAACCTGCAAAAGACATACTTCCCAACTTTAAAACTTATTACAAAGCTACAACAACCAAGACAACATGGTATAACTATAGCTATATAGATGAATGGAATGGAAATAAAAGCCCAGAAGAAAAATAATTTACATATACAGTCTATTTATTTTCCAAGACTCTGCAAAGACCATTCATTGGGGGAAGAATAGTCTTTTTAAAAAATGGTACTGGGACAACCATATACCTACGTGAAAAAGAATGAAGTTGGGCACCTACATGATAAACAAAAAGTAACTCAAATGTAAAAGCCAAATCTATAAAATTTCTAAATTTTGTCACCTTAGATATAGTTTTTTTTATATAACACCAAAAGCACATGTGATAAATGAAAACATAAATTGGACTTAATCAATATTAGATATTCCAAGAAGTCCTAAAGGATATTCTAGAAAAAAGACAACAAGTCCAAGAATCCCAATACAATGAATCCACTAAGCAAGGCAAGCAAGTGAATAGAAGGGAGAAAAAGAAAACCTACAACAGGAAAATAATATAACAAGGGTAAGTCAATACACATCAGTTATAACCATCAATGTTAATTATCTCATCTCACCAATCAAAAGAAACAGATTGGCAAAATGGACCAAGAAACAACATCCAATGATATGCTGCATACAAGAAACACACTTCACTCAAAAAGAAATTCATAGACTGAAAATTACATAATGGAAAATAATATTCCACAAGACAGCAACCTGGCGAAAAGCAAGGGTAGCTATTCTATTTGTAAACAACATGGATTTTAAGCCAAGACTGATCATAAGAGTCAAAAAAGGTTACTCACTACATATTTGTTAAGGGAGCAATCCAAGAGGAAGAGATAACTATCATAAATATATGTATACAAATACCAGTATACCCAATTATATAAAACAAACACTAGTGGATATAAAAAATCAGATAAGCACTAACACAATTGTAATGGGGGACACCTCAGTACTCCACTGTCACACACAGATCAACTAAAAAAAAATCAACACAGAAATATCAGAGCTGAACCGAACCTTTGGACAAATGAATCTACAGCCATACCACCCTGAACACACCTGATCTTATTTGAACAAATGGACTTAGTAGATACCTACAGAGTGTTTGAACCCACAATATCAGAATACACATTTCTCTCAGCTGTACAGGGACTGAATTCTCCAAACTGGCCCACATACTAGCTCACAGAACATGGTTAAGTAATGCAAATGAATTGAAATTATCTCATGCATATTATCAAATCACAGTGTAATGACTGGAAATCAATGGCAAAAGAACCACAAAAACTATACAAATACATGAAAATTAAGTAACACCCTCCTGAACAATTAATGGGTCACACATGAAATTAAAGAAGAAATTAGACAGTTTCTACAATTAAATGATATTGCCAGTATGACATACTGGAACTTATGGGATGTAACAAAAGCAGTCCTGTGAGGTAAAATTATAGCAGTCAATTCCCGTATCAGAAAAACAGAGCCAGCACAAATAAATAACCTCAACTTTCTAGAAAAAGGAGCAAGTTAAACCCAAAGCACATACAAGGGAGGGAATTATAAAGATCAGAGCAGAAATTAACTTAATGAGACTAAGAAATAATGAAGAATCAATGAATCAAAGAGTTGGTTCTCTTAAAGAGAAAAAAATAAAAACTATAAAACAGAGTTTCAAAACAGGTTAGTAGGAGAGTTACAATATATTGTGTATTGTCTTCATAGTAGTTATTCAGAGTGCAAAATACAGGCTTGGTATCTTGCCCAAACAGTATTAGCACAAACCTTTCTTTTCAATGAACTAAAAGAAACTAGCTATATAGCTATCTTAAGTATCTTATTATAAATATATTTTTCCTTTTTCCCTTCCTTATCACACTCCTGAGTGAAATAAATCAGACCCATATATGTAAACATCATATTTTTTCACTAGTGCAAGAAACGAACGAGTAAATAAGATCCAAAATGTACAATAGTGTGAATTGGGAAAAGCTAATATGCAGTAGGGGAAGGAGTTGGTTTTTGGAAAGATTAAATAAAATTGGACAAATCTGTAGCCAACCTTAACCAAAAGAAAAGACTCGATTCCACTCAATTAGGAATGAAAAGGATAAAATCACAACAGATCCTGTGAAGACCATCAATACCTACTTCAAGATTCTGTACACTAATAAGACGGAAAACACAGAGAAATGGACAAATTCCTAGATACATATGAATTACCAAAGCTGAATCAAGAAAATATAAAATTTCTAAATAAACCAGTATCAGTCAATAAAATTGAAGATGTAGTTTAAAAAAAGCCCAGGTCCTGAGGTATTCAGTGCTGAATTCTAAAAGAACTTTACAGATGACCTAAGGCTATTACTCCTCAAACTCTATAATGAAATTTAAAGGGAACTTATTCCCAGAAGCAAGAATTTCCTGTTACCAAACCAGAAAAGGATCTAACCAAAAAAAAAAAAAAAAAAAGGAACTACAGGCTAATCTCCTTAATGAACATAGATGCGAAAACCCTCAATAAAATACAGGAAAACAGAATGCATCAAATCAAGAAGATTATATACATCATGACAAAGCATGATTCATCCCAGGGATGCAGGGATGGTTCAACATATGCAAATAAATAAATATAATATACCACAATAACAGCACCAAGACAAAAACTACATGATCACATCAAAAGTATTTCACAAAGTCCAACATCTATTTATGATACTCTGTAGAAAACTAGAATAGAAGGTCTTTATCTCAGTCTGATAACAGCTACCTATGACAAAATAATAGCCAACATCATATTAAATAGTTAAAACTGTGGTGGCACATGCCTCTCAGCCCTCAGAAGGCTGAGACAAGAAGATCACTGTGAATTCAAATCCAACCTGAGCTACATAGGGAGTTCAGGACCAGCCTGAACTACACAGTAAGACTTTGTCTCAGAAAAAGAGAGAAAAAAAAAAAATCCCCCTCCACCAAATTTAAAGACCCAATCCAAAAACGGGCAACTGAATTAAATAGATCCTTCTCAGATGAAGAGGTACAAACAGCAGATAAATATATTTTAAAATGTTCATCATCACTGGACATGTGAGAGATGCAAATTCA
This sequence comes from Dinomys branickii, assembly GCA_004027595.1. Classification (NCBI taxonomy): domain Eukaryota; kingdom Metazoa; phylum Chordata; class Mammalia; order Rodentia; family Dinomyidae; genus Dinomys; species Dinomys branickii. Next base: position 27,252 of record PVLD010022477.1, read on the forward strand.
AACAACACTGACATTCCCTCTCACTCCAAAAAGAATGGCTATCATCAAGAAATCAAACAGTAACAAATGATGGTGGGGCTATGAAGAAAAAGGAACTCTTCTCCAGTGTTGAGTGTAAATTGGTACAACCAATATGGAAACCAGTGTGCAGATTCCTCAAAAAAAAACTGAAACTAGTGTTTCCATTTGACCCACCTAGTCTCCTTCTTGGTACCTCCCCAGAAGAGTTAAAAGCATCATATCACAGCAATATATGCACAAATATTTTTAACAGCATAAATTATAATAAAATCTTGGAAACAGCCCAGATGCCTATCAGCAGATGAATATATAAAGAAAATGTAGTTTTTATATACATTGGAGTACTACTTGACCAAAATGAAGGATAAACTTGAGACTTTTTTTTCTTTTTGGTAAATGCACCTTGAAACTATACTCTTAAGTGAAGTAAATCAGACACAGGTGTTTAAATACTGCATTGTTTCTCTTATGTGGGAAACTCAAAGGGGTTAATGGAGGATAGATATTGGAAAGTCGGAAGAAAATGTTTAAATGGGAAGGGGAAAAGAGAGGAGGGAGGGGAAGGAAGGGAAAAGAAAAGAACGAAGAGAGCGGAAAAAATAAACACAAAGGTTTTATAAATGGGGAGGCAAAGAAGATTTGGAGAGAAGGGAGAAGAATATGGAAAAAAAGAATCAAGATACATTATGCACATAGCGCTTACCATGCATTAGGCTTTGTTTTAAATGTTTTTCAAATGTTAGTTTGTACAATTCCCTTAACTGTATGAGGTAGGTACTGTTATCATCCTGGGGCTTATGAATGGGAAGATCAAAGTGGCAAAAGTGGGAGACCTGCCCCAGGACCACTGCTAATCAGCAGCAGAGCTGAGACTATGTGGGCTCATAGGACATGTTTTTAACCACTGTCATCCTGACTGCAGTGATGCACTTCCCAAATGTTTTCCCTTTTTTGTTCATTGTTTGCATAGTAGAGATTTGATAATAAAATTCAAGGAAATCTCAAGTGGTGGAAAAAAAGATATATTATGTACAGTACAGGTTCCCTATGATGAATGTAATCATTATATATATATAATATATATATTATATAGTTTACCAATAAAATTGATTTTAAAAAGAAAGTGAAAAATGACATCAAAAAGGTAGAAAATTTTGCAAAGCGTAAATAATAAACTGATATCAAGAATATACAAAAAGCTCATATATCTAAATAAAAAGTACAGTGACAATAGGTTTATGGGCTGAGGGTACAGCCCAGCAATAGAGCACATATTTAGTAAACTCAAGGCCCTGGGCTCAATCCCTAGCACCAAAAATGAATAGATAGATAAATATTGGCAAAGGATTTTAATAGGTATACATACTCTAGAAATGATCCCTTAAAGTACAGCCTTATTTAATGGGCATACAAATGGCCAATAAGCATATACTCAACATAATTAGGCATCAAGAAAATGCACATCAAAACCAAAATGAAATGTCACTTCATACTCACTAGGATGACTGTAACAAAAAGATGGACATGAACAAGGGTTGATGAGGATGTAGAGATACTGGAATCCTTATATACTGCTGATGGAAATGTAAACTGATGCAGCTACTTTGTATAATAGTGTGATCGTTCCTCAAAAAGATAAGCATATGCCAGGCATGGGGGCACATGACCATAATCCCAGCACTCGAAAAGCTGAAGCAGGAGGATCACATTGAGTCTGAGGCCAGCCTGGGCTACACAGCAAGATCTTGTCTCAATGAATACACAATTCTCAGACAAAGAAATACAAATGGCAAATAAATACATGAGAAAATGTTCCACATCCTTAGTCATTCGAGAAATGCAAATAAAAACAACATCGAGATTTCATCTCACCCCAGTAAGACTGGCCAGTATGAAAAAGTCATCCAATAACAGATGCTGGCGAGGCTGTGGAGAAATAGGGACTCTATTA